>JARQOD010003892.1:22277-60093 GCA_033576555.1 Oophaga sylvatica | reverse complement strand
TTGCCATCCCACTAGTGAGGTAAGGGTGGAAAAGTAGTTAGCAGTTTTTAAGGAGCAAGGATTCCTCAATGCGTGTAAAGGGTGTATGTGTAATCGATTTTTGTCTGTAATTACACACATTCTCATGCTTCCATCCTTTTCCTAACGGACAAGGTGCCTGCCCAGGGACTACAATTCCTTATCACCCTGCTTCCTTATGTACGCAACATTTCCTTAGCTTTCTGGTAGTGTGCGGGGGTATAGGCCTGTACCGCTTTTAGGGAGGTGGCTGCCTGTAGGGATATGATGTTGTACTCCCTTAATTGCCCAAAAGTCAAGTGGATGTTTGCTAAATACCTTGTTCTCCGTACCACCCGTATACCCCTGTTTCTGGTGGGGGGAGTGGGTCTGTCCGCAGGAGCGCTGAACCAATCCTCCACCTGGGTTGCGGGTCATTATCCCCGTGGTTGGCGGGAATAAGGATCGGCGGAGAATGGGTTGTTTTATTCGGTATGTATTTTGCAAAGTGGCATAAGTGGTAAATTTACTTCATCTTCTCCCCAGTTGAGAAGAGTACTGGTCCCTCCATTTGTACTTACTACCCCTCCTAGGTAAGAGGGGTCTGTGCTCTGAACAATGGGGCTCTACTACTGCTTGGTAGTTCTGTCCTTCAGCCTATTGCTGCTTTACACCATATAAGATTTCATCATTGGGGTATCACAATGGGGTTCGGGTCTGTCACCCGTACTTTCCAATTTCACCATTGTCATTTCGCTGTGTGGCAATCAGGGCCCGGATCTCCCTTGGATACTCCCTTTTGCTTTGGCCTGGCAACTTCGGCGAGCTGTGGAGCCAAAAAACACAATTCTCCCAGACGTTACTAATAAATTTTGTACCTAAAACCACATTTAAGCCTTTTTTCCCCTTTTTTCAGTCTTTACTATAAGAGTCCCTGTCCTTCATCCACTCTGCCCACCTTTACGTCCACGTTTTTGGCTCCGGTATATAAACAGGGAGCCATTAGAGGCATAACACAAAGTCAGGGCTCGGGGCGGAGACTGTCCATGGACAAAACTTATTAACAGGACATCAGGTATGAGGTCACCTGAGATCCAGTGTCCAAGGGCAGGGATTGGATCCCGTCTGGTGATGGACAGGTAGGTCTTCCTCCCACAAACCTTTTCGGTTCCAGTTGAGGGGCCTGAGAGTTATTCCTGGGGTGTTGCCCCAGACCAGGATCTGCTCGTTTAAGGAATGTCGGGCTGATGCCTTCTCTGTTGAAACGGTAAAGATGTCTCTCGGCTAGGATGGTGCTGATAGGGGTCGCTCCGGGGGTGGCGTTGTCCTCCCCCGGTGGGGCGCGTCCTCCTTTCCCCGGTTCATCCAAGGGACTCCTTGGGCAGTCGTTGCAGGTCTTTCTCCTTCCCTCCTTCCGCGTTGCGGGCACTCATTACAGCGGCCAGGTTTTTAGTCAGCTGGCGACTTCGGGCAGACAGTCCAACTCAGTAGGGGGGCGCCCTGCGTTTGGCTTCCGACCAGCGGGAAAAGGTGGAGCTGCCGGCTTTGGAGTGGTTACCGGGTTGCCGGGTCGCAACCTCGGGCTTCTCCGGGGTGCAGTCCTTTTATAGCCATTCTTTTAGGGCATCAAAGGGTGGTCAGGATGATCAAGACCACCTGCACAGTTAGGCTTTCAGCTTGGGATCGTCCCCCGTACAAATTTCCTTCAACATTTTGCTTTTTTTATGGATGATGGGTTGACTGTTTGAGAGCCGCAGGGCCCCCTTAGTCGGCAGGGTAGTCCCTAATACTGTATCTGGTCTCTGGGACATTGGAAAACCTATCCGGAGATCGTTTCAGTGCGGCCTCAAAATCTGTAGCTTTAAAAAATTGAAAGCACTGATTCCGGTCTGCAGCTGTCCAAGTCCTTATTCCTCTCTGCGCACCATCAATTTGTCCTACTACCCAGCAGCATTTGTTTTCTTCTAGGGTACAGTCCATTATCTGTTTTTACGCTTAAACCGACAGGGGTCGGCTTACGCTTTTTAAAGAGGAGCCTTTTGCTCGGCGTTATGGGGGTCCAGCGGTCTATCGGGGCCACAGGACCGGGTGAGGGGCCGGTTTCACCTGATGCGCGCCGGCGGGTAATCATTGGAGCGGTGCCCTGGCCGCATGTCAGTTGCGGTGACTGTCGGCGCCCCCCTAGTTTTAAGGTGGCCTACCTTCTCGAAGGCTGCACCTCCGGGCCTGCGTGTGGAGGACCTGCCGCCCGTCATTTGGGGGCGTGTCCGGGACTTCCGCGCCTTTTGCGGGGCGCCCCTTTCCTTGGCGTAGCCTTGTACTTTGGCGGCAATGGGGACAATTTTGGGGGCCAAAAATCTCAAAAACAGCAACACAGTCTATAGCACAAAAAACATCCCATTCAGGCACAAAGGACTCACATATGCAGTTCTCATCCTGTTCGTGACGCCAATTTAGATGAGTGCACGTAAACAGGGCTTGTGGGGGTCTCGGCACCGAGCCCGTTCCTTTACTGGGGGATGTCAGCGCAGCTCGGGGCCGGTTTTCCCTGGGCCTCATAAAGGGGGATATTTACAGGGGATGATAGAAATGTTGGCGCCACCTGGGTTTCTGATCAGGGGACCAGCGCTGCAAGGTGAATCCTCGAGGGGTTGTTATGGGCGCAAGGTGTTAAGTTTCCACGGAAGACTGATCCCTCAGGAATGGCGGTGCAGGGGGAAGGAGCATAATGCAAACACACCAAGACATTTCTTTCGTACTTTATTGTGAGAAGTTGCAGGCACGTCCCGGGAGGCCGCCGGGGGAGGAGCAGCCAGCATTCAGAGTAGGTTAAGGCCTCCTTCTCCTTATGGTTAGTTTCTAACTTGCATAAACAGAGTTTTACTCCTTCTTTTTTGCTCGCCCGGCTGATCTTGTGATGAGGTCTTCTTGGGCAGAACAGTGTTCTTATAAAAAGGTACCTGCCCAGACCCCCATCTTCCTAACCTCAGTTAGTATCACACTGCTGGGCCCCTGCGACTTGAAGTCCGGGTCTCCGGTTTTTCCCACTAGCTGTGAAGATACTAGAAGCTCGGACCCGATTCGGGGGTGCAGATGGAGGTTGCTATCAATGTGGTTGACCTCTGTCCTCTCTCTTTTCCTTTTTCCATTGCCTGTCATCCTACTCGCACACTTAAATAAAGCACAGCACGTTATTCAGCTTCTCGCTCGACTTCCTCGCCTCAGGCTTTTGACAGGAGTCCTCTCTGTGTTTGAGGGATCTTATTCTCCCCACGTGTCTAGGTAACTGCCGTTTGAGATGTTCTGCTGTTCTGAGGTAACACCAACGCTACTAACTCGCACTAACTGCCTTCATCTCACTATTGTCTCAAGGGCTCCTCGGGGAACCAGGAAAAATGTGGTGTTTGTGCTTATGATTATCATGGATTTTACCTTTCCGGATCCTCCAGGGTAATGTGGTACCAATCACAGCTGGGTACAACCGTAAGCCCACACACACCAGTATCGCCGTTGCACCACACCACAGTTACGTGATGCACCCTGCACACTGTAACGCTGAATGCACCACACACACGTATACGCCATACGCACCACACACCACTGTATCCCATCGCACCCACACACATGATATGCCATATGCAACCACACACCTATACCCGTAGACCAACCAAAACAAAATACACACTCTTTACGCTGTACACACCTCACACATTCTCTGTTATGCCGGACGCCCACACACACCACTGTATACGCCTACCAGCCTATTGGGGTGGTATCCCGAGGAACACCAGAAACACGCGCCACCGGGATCTGCAAAATAATTCATGACCGCCGCCTCTTTGCAGGGGGAATGCGCATTTTAATGCGACCGCACCATCTTTGCCCAAAGATGGCGGGTCTGATTTACTGCGCCTGCGCGTATTCCCAACAGGTGGTGAATCATTTGGCTGATCCTGGCACAGAGTGCGATGTGTCACAGGCAGAGGAAGCCGTCACATTAAAGAGGTTTTCCCCATGAATGAAAGTTCTTTTAAAAATTGTCTGTGTTACCATGTAGGGAAACCCATCTCCTGGGCAAGGGGGGAAGTAAAAAAACTGAATTACAGCTGGGGTTCACAGATGATTCATTTTGTGAGGTAAAATATTTCACTGACTGTTTTTAACAAATTTTTACCTCACAAAATGTATCTTCTGTGATCTTCTCTGTAATTTCAGTATTGTATTTTGCTTCCTCCTCTGCCCAGGAGTTGTGGTATGTTTTGTATACATCGACACAGACAATTTTTTTAAAATGAACTTTGTTGGGAAAAACCCTTTAAAAAGCAAAATCAATGCCAACGGTCCTCTAAAAAAGTATGCCAACGACAATGAAGGAAAGCAGCAAAGGCACAACGTTGAAGACAAATGGGCAATTAAAAATAAATAAATAGTATTTCATATAACATAAATATGACATAGATGGTGGATGATAGATCCATACTAGATAGAAGTTTTATTATATGGATAGATATATAGATTGTGTGATACATAGGGACAGATATTTAATATTTTTTAGGTATCACAGGGGGATATGTTCATCCCAGTTTGTAAACTTGGTGTATGAACCCGATTTAATGCTCCGTGTCACGATGCGAAGATTAATTAACTTAACAGGGCTGGGGTTTTTTGTGAACACTAAGGATGGGCGGGAACGGCTGTTCACCATGTCTCCAACCAGGGTGTGGTCCATAGAGATAGATATAGGCATCATAATAGTAAATGATAGCTAGATAGATATGGATGCTAGATAGATGATACTCATATGCTTACATTGATGATGAAGATACATATGAATATTCGAGATAGAAATTCTAGAGGGATAGATAGAAATACAAAACATCATTAAATATAGATTGAGACACATAGACAAATAACGATGATAGAGACATAGATAATGATAGATTCATATAAAATAAAAATAATAGATAAATGGCATAGATAGATAGACATAGATTATAGAATAAAATGTGTTTTTGCCTTATTGGATAAATGTAAGTTAAATCCCTTTGTCATAATTTTTCCATGTTAATAAAAATGTTACCATTATACTTTGTTTTTATTTTAACACAGGAGGGGGGTAGTTCCATAGAAAGAGGGACCGAGGGGGAGAAGTCAAAAAGAGAGAACACATGAGGGAAAAGACAGCCGTGGTGGAGAGAGAGAGCACAAGGGGGGAGCAATGGGGTACAGAGTTCAAGACGAATTACATGAGAGGAGAAGACCATATGGGGAGAGAGAAAGCGTCAGGGGTGAGGAACAAAGACGGGGAGACGCTCAAACAGGAACACTGGGGGAGAACACAGCAAAGCAAGGAAGATACAGCAACAAGGGGTTTGGAATTGAGTGACAGGTCAAAGAAAGAGCCCAAGGGAAAGTTAGCACATGGGGAAGAGGAGGTGGATAGTGGGTGAGCACAAGGGGGAGAGATTCTCAACATGAAAGCCTGCCCCCACTGAATTACCGCCCTCCTGTGTTATACATGGGCCTCCATCTAGTAATGACGAGTTGACGGATACTTTCGATATCCTAAAGATCGGAACGGAATGGTATCGCCGATTTCACTAAAATACGGCGATACCCGATATCGATCGGAAGTCCCCTTTATGTCTATGGGAAAAAATATCGAATTAAAAAAAACCCTTCTTCCTTGTTGGTTAAAATTTTACGAAGAAAACAACAAAGAGTAAGGAATGTATTGGGAAGGTGAGGAGACTTAAAGGCATAATGTTTACCCAATCAAATGGAATACTAAATATTTTTTTTTTTTAAAGATGTTCGGTTGACGAAGAAATTGACAATGTTAACGTTTTTTATATTTTGCAAATATGTATATTACACAACTTCCATGCTCTTCATCTTCACCTTTTTAACTTTTCACACACTTTCTCCTTCATAATTCTGCAGCATCATCTTTTTCATCAATTATTTTTCATTCTTCACCTTCTTTATCTTCTTCTTAAACTTCTTGCTATTCATCTTTGTTAACATTACTCATATTCTTCTTATTAAACATTATTCTTATTTCATATTCTGCTTCATCTTCTTCATCATATTCTTATTTGGACAGAGAATCCTGTACTTGTAATCTGTCAAAGTAATGAATTTTTCATCCTTCCGTTCTGCTGTCACAAAAGATTTAAATTACAACAGTATTTGTCGTGTCAGTTTAGCCTGCAGCAGCAGGCATTTTCCAGGGGCACCACGGGAGACGGACTCACCCCCATACACTGCTTAGTCTTCTTCTGCTTATAATTTAGAGCATATATTTTGCTCTTCATTTTTGTCTTATACTTCATGTTCTTCTGCTTTTAGATCTTCTGCTTATTGTTCTTGTGTCTCTTGTTCCGTATCTTGTATTTGTTAGCACAATCTTGTACCAGCTGATGTTACTGGGACACGGTTACTAAGCAGGAGGTACCTGTGCTCCAAAGCACTACCAGGACCAGCAGACGTTGCTGGAACTCGGATACCGAGATGGAGGCACCTAGGCCAAAGGCACTGCGGAGAACCAGCTGACGGTACTGGAAACCCCGGAGGGGCAGCAGAAGAAAGAGCCAATGGCACAACCGAGGACCAGCTGACGTTACTGGGACACGGTTACTAAGCAGGAGGTACCTGTGCTCCAAAGCACTACAAGGACAGCAGACGTTGCTGGAACTCGGATACCAAGATGGAGGCACCTAGGCCAAAAGGCACTGCGGGAAACAGCTGACGGATACTGGAACCCGGAGGGGCAGCAAAGGAAAGAGCCAATGGCACAACCGAGGACCAGCTGACGTTACTGGGACACGGTTACTAAGCAGAGGTACCTGTGCTCCAAAGCACTACCAAGGACCACAGACGTTGCTGGAACTCGGATACCAAGTGGAGGCACCTAGGCCAAAGCACTGCGGAGAACCAGCTGACGGTATGGAACCCGGAGGGGCGCAGAAGGAAAAGAGCCAATGGCACAACCGAGGACAGCTGACGTTACTGAAACCCCAGTAACACAGGAGCAAGTGTTGACTGTGCTAACAGCACTTCCGAGCAACAACTGGCGGTGTTGGAGCCCAGGGTCAAGGAGGATGTTTAAATACTAGATAAAGTAATTTTCCTGTTACCTGTCAATTTTAAATGTCTATCTTCAAACAAGAGAAAGATAACCTTTACTACCATAAGATGATGATTTCATTTAAACTAATATCTAGATAAATAAAGAATGACAAACATAAACACATACATTAACATGTTGAACAGCAATGCAAACCACAAAATAAATTAGTTAAGGAATCTGCTTATACGGTTGTACATAAAAGCATACAAGTACATATCTGAATCCATTAATGATGGATAAGAACAGTTGTACACATTTTTATTGTATAGACAATGAATGTCTGACTTCAAAAAATCATCAGCATTACAAGTTTATCTGTGACATTACTAAAATGTTACATTTGCTGAATAATGTACATAAACAGTTTATACAAAAATTATACAATTTCCATCATGTAATACTCATAAAATGTGCAATAATCATGTTTATTAACAAACATAACCTTAAAAAGTGCATAGTGCATAGTGAAAATGCTGTTATCCTGACTGTCGACTTGCAAGCATGACAACGGATGATAAGGTATATATAGATGAGACTGCATAGCCACAGATGGTGAATGGCGATGTAATAACTGTACCTCAATAAGTGTGCGTCACTACTCATAATTTTTTTTATATAGCTTTATAAACAGGGTACGTGGTATGTATGCTTGCGCCTTTGTTTTGACGCACAGACTGCCTTCCTGCTGAGACGCGTTGGGTAGTGAACAGTTGTGTGCAGTGTTCACTGTAGTCTGAGGTTTCCTTTTGGAGTGCAGATCACGCTCCAGTTAGTTCTCAACCATGCTGGTTGTAGTCTGCTGAGCGGTTGTCACTGGCACATCCTTGAAATTTTTCTATAATTGTTGCTGCTCCACTCTATTACAAATAAATAAAATCTATTAGTGTGACGCGCTTCCATCCGTATACATACTGGTTGCAACACTATAGAAGTACACAAAGGGCCTTTCACCTACTGAACAGTTTGTGTGCAGTGTTCACTGCGTCTCTGCGGATACCAAACTTAGGCTTATAACTTTTCAGACTTTCTTTATCAATCTACCAAGATGAGAAGGCAGGGAGTAGGCACGGTCGTGGAGTTTCTTCAGGGAGAGGACGTGGGGATTCTGTGGCTGCTGCGGCCCCCAGTGACACAGCACCACCATTTTTCCCGTGAGCGTTCCTTTATGCGCACTTTTGTAGGAGCTCGGAGTACCCCTGCTGCGGGAAGAACAAATTAAAGCCGTTGTTGTTTGGATCTCAGCCAATGCATCGACTTCAATTGCTTCCACTCCTCTCAGGACCACCACACTGTTGGGCAACCATCTGTCTCTTCACCGCCTGGCAAATTGCCCAGGCATCAGAGAGTTGTGTACAGGAGCCAGCTGAGTGTCTGCTTCTGTTCTCAGAATATATTGGCTTGCAAACAGGGGCCCAGCCAAGCAGCATTCTGTAATTGAAAGAAGAGGGAGTATTGCAGTGATGCGCAACAGCTGTGTCTCTCTGAATCTGAAGAGCGGGTGAGACAGTGCCGATGGTCAGCACACCCCCAGAACGCTCTGATTATGATGATGAGACCCAGGGCCAGTTTCTGTTGAGCATGGTGCTGGCCAGACCACCCAACAGCAGGTGTTGGAAGAGGGTAGTGGAGATGATGAGGTCCAATACCCACATGGCATGAAGAACAGGAAGGTGGTGGGAGCAGCTCAGAGGAATAATATAATATTTATTTATATAGCGCCATTCATATTCCGCAGCGCTTTACAGTTTAGCAGTTTCAGAACAAAGTCATAAGTACAACGTTAACAATACAAAATTTAAGCTAAATAAGCGCCCCTGCTCTTTGACAGCTTACAATGACAATGAGATGGGGGAGATACAAAGTATTAGGTGTTTATATACAATGGTGCATTTTACAATGATGTTCCAGCCATCTTAAGGGACTGAGGGATGGAGATAGTGAATGGGCAGAGACACACACAACACTTACACAGAATACATAGAATGACTTTGATTAGTGAATGTGATAGGCCGCTCTGAACAAATGTGTTTTGAGGGAGCGCCTGAAACCATGCAAATTGTGGATTCCTAATTTCTTGGGGTACAGCATTCCAGAGGATTGGCGTAGAGCGGGAGAAGTCTTGGAGTCGGGAGTGGGAGGTACGTATTAGTGCAGAGGTTAGTCGAAAGTCGTTTGCAGAGCGCAGCAGTCGGTTAGGCCGATAGATGAAATGAGGGAGGAGATGTAGGAGGGGTGCTGCACTGTGGAGAGCTTTTGTGGGTGAGAACCATACTTTGGTTGAAAGCTGGGAGAGGCCTAGAGAAATGGTTAGTGATAGAAGGAAGATAGAGGAGAACATTGCCCCAACGGTACAAACAGGAGGGAGAGTTAGGCTGCAGACTCGGTTGCCTGTAGCCTCCAGTTTGGCACCTGTTCGGAGCAGTTGTGTTCCAAAAGTCAAAACGTGCGCTCCCAGGACTTGCACTGCGTGGTCCTTTTTTCACACACTTGCACATGATATTTGCTATTTTGAAATGCAAGCTGTGTAATCAAAAATTAAAATACTTTAAAAGTGTCAGTCACCTCAATACCACAAATATGTGGAAACATGTGCGGACAAAGCACGTAGTTGAGTTACAAAGACACACTGGAGATGTAGGCCAAACCTACAGCAGCACCTACATCTTAGGTTGTGTTGAAGCCTCTTCATCGAGCTCACACACGCTGGTTATGCTTCCTCACAGGATCGCCATGGAAGAACCTCGGCCATGTTGTCCAGAGACAAACTGTTATTCCACACACAGCAGCAAGTTCCCTGTCATCCTCACACTCCCAGGCCACAAAACAGCCAGCGTAGCACAGGCATGGGATAAAAGACGGCCATACTCCGCAAACCATGCACGAGCACAGGCTCTGAATGCTGGCATTGCAAAACTCCTGTCCCTTGAAATGCTGTTTATTCAGGCTGGTGGAACAGACAGTTTCCGTAACTGAATATCATTGTCAATCCCACAAAACACATGTGCCAAGCCGATTTCATTCAGCAGGCAAGCCGTCCCTGTCTGCAAAACATGTTGGGAAAAAATTAAACATGCGCTACTAAAAGCCCTCAGTAGCAAGGTCCACCTGACCACCGATGTCGTGGGACCACCGTACCCATTGTTATGATCTGCTACAACCAGTAAGGAAAGAAGGGAATTCTGTCCCTACAATACAACTAAGCTGAATCCCTACGATGTAAAGGGGAACCTGATCCTGCGACCAAGACCCGCTAAAGTCCTCATCTAGTGTGACGAAGACCTATAGTTGCGAGGGAGTAATCCCTACAAGATCTAGGGACTGGGAGAAAAGGTGGACACCTCCTATCCTAACATAAATTGTAGCATGGATAATTAAACAGAAAAATAAATACTTTGTGATCCTAACATCAAGCAAAACTCACAGATTAAGGCACCTAAGCACCCGGCTAGCTTAACAGTAGATAATTACAATGAAGTCAAGCAAAGCCAGAAGGGCGGAGCCAGACTAAATAGGGAAAAAAGGTCATGTGACCGCAAACTGAAACAAAACCTAACAAGAGGGTTCTAACACCCATGGCCAGGGACAATACCTTTCCCTCACTGCCCATTGGGTCATGTTGTGCAGCCGGGGTACTGATCTTGCGAGTGGCGCTGTACGTGTTCTGCCAACTCCAAGGATTGCAGGAATCAAGTCTGTACACATTGATTCCTCCTCCTATTCCAGTTCCTCAGAATCATCGCTGCAGGAGCCGTCACGTCTACCTCCACATGGACCCGTGAACGTTTACCTGTTGCGACCGATATGAGCACAGCCGTGTCCAAATGTCAACAGGCCATCCTGAAATTAATTTCCATGGGGAATCTTAGCACACAGCGCAGGAGCTCTGTAATGCCATAAAGCAGGAGAGCGACGTGTGGTTTTTGGAAGAGAATCTACAGGCAGGCTTGGTAGTGTGTGACAATGGCCGAAAATCTGGTGTCAGTCTCTGGGCCTTGGCAACCTCACTCACATACCATGTCTGTCATATGTGCTCAACTTGGTCGTGCAGAGTTTTTTGGGGACTATCCGGATCTTGATGCACTGCTGCACAAGGTCCGCCTAGAGTGCGCTCACTTGCGACGTTCCAGCATGGCCAGATCGCTGATTGCAGCTCTGCAACGCAGATTTCACCTTCATGAACATCGCATTATATGTGACGTACCCACCAGTGGAATTCCTCGTTACATATGTTGGAGCGGTTGTGTGAGCAGCAGCCAACAGTAATGGAGTATCAGCTGCATCAGGCGCAGTCAACTCGCAATTTGCGGCGTTCACACTTCACCACTACTGAGTGGGCCCTATAATAAGAATAATAATATTATTTATTTATATAGCCCATAATATTCCGCAGTGCTTTACAGTTTAACAGTTTCAAAACACGAGTCATAAGTAACAACGTTAACAATACAATAATTAAAGCAAAATCAGCCGCCCCTGCTGGTGAAAGCATACAAATCTACAATGAGGTGTGGGAGATACAAAGTACAGGTGTTTATATACAATGGTGTTTTTACAATGATGGTCCAGCCATTTTAAGGAAGTGAGGGATGCATGGAGATAGTGAATGGGCTACACACCAGAATTACACATAGAATGACTTTGATTAGAGAATGTGATAGGCCACTGTGAACAAATGTGTTTTGAGGGAGCGCCTGAAACCATCCAAATTGCGGATAGTCCTAATTTCTTGGGGTAGAGCATTCCAGAGGATTGGCGCAGCGCGGGTGAAGTCTTGGAGTTGGGAGTGGGGGTACGGATTAGTGCAGAGGTTAGTCGAAGGTCGTTTGCAGAGTGCAGCAGTCGGTTAGGCCGATAATATAAATAAGGGAGGAGATGTAGGGGGGTGCTGCGCTGTGGAGAGCTATGTTGGTGAGAACCAGTAATTAGAATTGGACCCTATAATGAATGGGCAGCCACTGCCAGTGTAATGAGTGGCGAATAACTCTATGAAGGATATCTGCCACGTTTTGCGTGCGTTTGATGAGTCAACGCGGATGGCGAGTGCAGAATGATGCACTAGTCAGCCTGACTGTCCCCTTATCTGCCTGCTTCAAAAAACACTGCAAGCACTAAGGCATGAGGTTTTGGAAGAGGTGGAGATGAGGATCACAAATTCCATCACCTTCTGGACAGTCAGCGCAACGTGGTTCTTCACAAAGGTGCAGGAGGACTTTCAAAGTACCATGCTGTATCAACAATTGAACCTCCAGAGTCGCTGTCTATATTTTCATAACCATTACAAACTTTTAATGTATTACAAAGCACATAATGTACATTTTTTGTCTATCCTTTTGTAATGCTATTGTGTTTCCATAAACTGATGTTACAGAATTATGATACAAAGTTTTTAAATTTTGAGTTTTAAATTTTGTAAATTTATATGTATTTGAAGGACTTTGTGAGGAGGATGAGAGTCACAAATTCCATCACCTTCTGGACATCAGCGCAACGTGGTTCTTCACAAAGGGCTGGAGGACTTTCAAAGTACCATGCTGTTAATCAAAATTGAACCTCCAGAGTCGCTGTCTATATTTTCATAACCATTACAAACTTTTAATGTATTACAAAGCACATAATGTACATTTTTTGTCTATCCTTTTGTAATGCTATTGTGTTTCCATAAACTGATTTACAGAATTATGATACAAAGTTTTTAAATTTTGAGTTTTAAATTTTGTAAATTTATATGTATTTTAAGGACTTTGTGAGGAGGAGTCAATGGAGGAGGAAGACATCGCTCCAGAGGGAGGTAGACAATGCTCTAGTCAGTATGTAGACCAAGGGTGGGGTGATGCACAGCAGGCGGAGATGACGCCTCTTGCAGGGACAACGTTTCTTGGCCAGTTGGGAGTCTGCAGCACATGGTTGATTTCATGCTGCAGTGGCTGAGAAACGACCGCCGCATCGAACACATTCACACCACGTCTGATTATTGGGTGTACACCCTCCTAGACCCTCGCTACCGGGACAACTTACAAAACCTCATCACACCGTTGAACCGGGAGCGTAAAATGCGGAAGTACCAAGACACACTGGTGCAATCCATATGTTCTCCATTCCAGCCAAGAGCACTGCTGCTGCTACTGATTTACAAAGCAGCTCTGTGCGTCGAGGCAGTGGAGACAGCTCTGCAAAAGAGGGAGCACAAGCAGCGCCTCTGCACAGGGCAAGACCAGTATGTTCCAAATGTGTCGAAGTTTTGTGGCAGCGCCACCAATGTCTACACCATCCGAGACGGCTCCAGTCAGCAGGAGGCAACATTTCCGTAAGATGGTTACAGACTACATGTCTTGCCCTCTCAGTGTACTCTCAGATGGCTCTTCCCCATTCAAGTTTTGTGTCTCTAAGCTGGATACATGGCCAGAGCTTAGCCAGTATGCATTGGAGGTGCTGGCTTGATCTGCTGGCAGTGTATTATCGGAGCGCGTCTTTACTGCTGCAGGTGGTGTACTAACAGGACCGTTGCATGCGACTATCCTACGATAATGTACAACGGCTTACTTTCTGAAAATGAACTAGGCATGGATCTCGCTGAATTTGCCTGTCCGGTTTCAGATTAACTAACTGGTTGACAACGTTTTCCATGGGCTCCTGTTATGTTCATCTTTCTACCACCTGAGCTATACTCCCTGGGCTACAACACTGCCAGTTGCTGCTCAGAAGTGTCGTGTCCACAGACCAATACACAAGCTATAGTAATAGTGGGGTTCAGTAACGCCTGCTGTTCCCCTGCTGTGTGTCCGGCAAAAATTACTGCTACCTAGCTACACATGTTTAAAAAAACATGACATGTTAAAGTGGCTAGTGCTACACATAGATATCAGGCTACACCCTTATTTCTAAGCTGTAAACAAGTGAAACGTCAAATTTAAAACCATTCAATGATTAGTGTTGGTAACAATCTGTAACTAATAATTGTGACATATTATGGCAGATATCCACAATGTCTAACACAAAGCATACTTATGCTATAGGGTACTGATGGTGAACCTTCTCACTCCATAACTTTGACCAATCCAACTCACATCATGCCTCAAATGCTGCAATGTTGGAAGTGCATAATGTGGGTTGAACTTTGACAACAGCTGCAGTGCGAAGGTTATCCTTCTGTGTTCTTGGCTTTTAAATAAAAGCATACAAGTAAATATAATAATACATTGTTGATTAAGGGACATGATGTACACCTGTAATATTGTGCAAACAATGGATGTAGGACTATTCCTCTTCAACATTACTTATATTTGTGTCATTTGAAAAAATACATATTTTAGTTAAAAATTAAAAACCCATGTTCAGTAGCTGTGAAAGGCCCGTTTGTGTACTTCTATATTGTTTGCAACCAATGTATTGTATACGGATGGAAGCGCGTCACACTAATAGATTAGATTTATTTTAAATGGAATGTAGCAGAACCAATTTGGAGATAAATGAAAAGGATGAGCCACTGAGACACGCTCAGCAGAGTACAAGCAGCAGTGCTTGAACATGTAACTGGAGCGTGATCTGCACTAAAAAAAGTAAAAAACACAGACTGAAGTGAACACTGAAACACAACTGTCCACAATCTGTGAAAAGCTCCTTTCTGTACTTCTATAGTGTTTGCAACCAATGTATTGTATACGGATGGAAGCGCGTCACACTAATACTATTAGGATGAGCCACTGAGACACGTCTCAGCAGAGTACAAGCAGCAGTGCTTGAACAAGTAACTGGAGCGTGATCTGCACTCAAAAAAGTAAAAAAACACAGACTGAAGTGAACACTGAAACACAACTGTCCACAATCTGTGAAAAGCTCCTTTCTGTACTTCTATAGTGTTTGCAAACCAATGTATTGTATACGGATGGAAGCGCGTCACACTAATACTATTAGGATGAGCCACTGAGACACGCTCAGCAGAGTACAAGCAGCAGTGCTTGAACATGTAACTGGAGCGTGATCTGCACTAAAAAAGTAAAAAACACAGACTGAAGTGAACACTGAAACACAACTGTCCACAATCTGTGAAAAGCTCCTTTCTGTACTTCTATAGTGTTTGCAACCAATGTATTGTATACGGATGGAAGCGCGTCACACTAATACTATTAGGATGAGCCACTGAGACACGCTCAGCAGAGTACAAGCAGCAGTGCTTGAACAAGTAACTGGAGCGTGATCTGCACTCAAAAAAGTAAAAAACACAGACTGAAGTGAACACTGAAACACAACTGTCCACAATCTGTGAAAAGCTCCTTTCTGTACTTCTATAGTGTTTGCAACCAATGTATTGTATACGGATGGAAGCGCGTCACACTAATAGTATTAGTGTGACGCGCTTCCATCCGTATACAATACATTGGTTGCAAACACTATAGAAGTACAGAAAGGAGCTTTTCACAGATTGTGGACAGTTGTGTTTCAGTGTTCACTTCAGTCTGTGTTTTTTACTTTTTTGAGTGCAGATCACGCTCCAGTTACTTGTTCAAGCACTGCTGCTTGTACTCTGCTGAGCGTGTCTCAGTGGCTCATCCTTTTCATTTATCTCCAATTGGTTCTGCTACATTCCATTTAAAATAAATCTAATCTATTAGTCTAATAGATTACATTTATTTTAAATGGAATGTAGCAGAACCAATTGGAGATAAATGAAAAGGATGAGACACTGAGACACGCTCAGCAGAGTACAAGCAGCAGTGCTTGAACATGTAACTGGAGCGTGATCTGCACTAAAAAAAGTAAAAAACACAGACTGAAGTGAACACTGAAACACAACTGTCCACAATCTGTGAAAAGCTCCTTTGTGTAGTTCTATAGTGTTTGCAACCAATGTATTGTATACGATGGAAGCACGTCACACTAATAGATTTGATTTTTTTTTGTAATATAATGGAGCTGCACCAATTCCACAAAATAAAAAAAAAAAAAAAAAAAAAAAGATCAGTGACACGTGCAGATGCCTACAAACAGCGGTGGATGCAGAGCAAACTGCAGCGTCACCTGCACTGTCACACACACACCTTGCACAGAGCTGTTAAAACAACACTGGCAAAATGAAGCTTTACACAGCGGTTGGTAAACTAGCCTGCCTCAAGCACAGTAGTACACAAAATCGCAATATCTAACTGTCCCTCAGAGTGAGCAGAGTAGCGTTCTGTCCCTTACTGAGTTCACAGCACAGTGACGCTAAAATGGCGGCGGCGCCTTTTATAGTGCATTCTGACATCATTTCAGCAGCCAATCACAGCCATGCCATTAGTTAAGATGACCGCAGCATTACAGGATGTGCCCACACTTCGTAGGATTCCTCATTGGCTGACTAAAATCACATTGCCTGTCTCAAAGAATTATGGGAACTTCCGATTCCGGTATACGATATGGAAAAAGTATCGGAATTAAGTATCGGAATTCCGATAACGCGAATATCGGCCGATACCCGATACTTGCGGTATCGGAATGCTCAACACTAGTAATGACATAATTATATAACATTTTATGCTAAATTCTTTATTAAACCACAACTGCAAACTTTGGTTGAGTCTGGGCATGGTGATGTACACACGTGGTCAAAATTGTTGTTACCCCTCGTTTAATGACTAGTGTTGAGCGATACGATAATGCAAATATCGGCTATCGGCCGATATTAGCTCTATCGGCCTTTCGATAATTCGTTTCGATATTTTCGTCTTATCGAATACCGGAATCGGATTTGTCACTGTCACTGTGAGTGTCCGTCGGTCGGGTCTGTCAGGAGTCAGCGGCACTTACCTGGCAGAAGATCTCCGGCAGTCACGTCCTGGACTGCTTGATGGCCGCCATTATCTTCTCCTGGCGGTCACATGCAGTTTTTCGCGATAACTGCAGTGACTGCAGGGTAATCCCGGCCGTAAAGCAGTCAGTCCGATGACGTCACCGCCGGGGAAGCAGGTAATCAGCTGTGCTGCGCCGGGATGACAGGTTCTGCCTGTCATTCTGATGTAGCAGAGCTGGATCATCGTGGGACACTCGTTACTATGGACTGCGTCGGTCAGGTGGTATACTTTTTTTTTTTTTTTTTCATTTTTTTTACAGGAGATCGATGGCGTCGCAGGATGAGACAGTAATAAAAGAAATGAAAACTGTGTTTTTTTTTTTTTTATTAAATTAAAAAACTCTTTTAGGAACATTCACCCGTCCGGGTACATAAACAAGTTAACTATTTACATACAGGGACCCTGTCCGGGTTATTTAGACTTCTTTGGCTGGCCTCTTCCAGGTACCACCTGGTACTCTTCTTGAGATTGCCAAACATCCGAGGCACCAAGGACCACCAGGACCTGATGACTCGTGTGGCCTGTACAGTGACGTTGTGACCCGCTATCTGGGTCTGTGTGGCCACCTCTTTCATCTCCTCCGTGTCTGGAGCCCTATGTCCCAGACTGTACGAACCCAGGGTGCCTAACAGGCGCCGGGTACGGGCCAGCTATACTTATCATGTCCATAGCTGGGGCTGCTGAGGAGACCACTGAGGGAGGCTGGGGAGATTTACGGCGTGGGGTGGGCACTTTTGCAGAGGCCTGGATGTGGGAGGCTGAAGGCTTCGAGGGTCTCACAGGTTCCTGACACACTGGGGAGTAGGGGTCGCACCTGGTAACATTTAGGGCGTACCACCCATTGTAACCCCAGTGTCGGGTGTAAGTCACCAAGTCTCCTGGCAACAGGTCCCTCCCCGGGTGTCCTTCTGGGAGGTGAGCCTCCACGTCCCGCCGGGTCACAAAGACTTCTAAATAAAGTCCAGGCTCCTTGATGAAGCCCCAACCACCTTTCAATTTAAAGCTCCGTACTGCACCCTTACGCCGCGGCTCACTCAGGGTTCCTTTATCCTTTCTCATCCGGTCCTTATCTGCCCGTTCCTTCTCCAGGTGACGTTGGCGAAGTTTTAGGGTTTCTCGCTGCTCCCTTTGTCGCTCTGCTTCCCGCTCCCAACGTCTCCACTCTTCCTCCTGACGCCGGTTGAAATTCTCCTCCACCAGCTGCTCCATGTCTCCACCACTCCACTGCAGCTTACAGTGTCCGGTTTGCGGCAGCTCTCCTGTTGCCCCCCAGTCCTGGCGGCGCTCCCCTGCGGAGGAAGCAGACGGCTCTAAATCAGATGACAGTCGGGGCTCCGGTACAGGCAGGTAGTGCTCTGGTGCCTGCGCGGCCTCCTCCATGAGGACGGGTGTCGCTGATTCTGTCTCAGCGACGGGGGCAGACAGCGGGATCTGGGGTGCTGCTGACGGTGCTGCGGTTTTTGCAGGAACGGGTGCCTCCACTGCGACAACGTCAACCGGATCACATTGCAAGGACTCCTCTACTAGAACGGGTGCCTCACCTTCCAGTACAGACACTTCAGGTAAGAGGGATTGGCGCCGCTCCAAGTTTATTTTTAGGGCACGCCAGCTGGCTTCCATCCTGGCGACCTCCTCCCGGTGCCGGCCAGGCCTCTTAGGGTATCCGCCGCTTCTTGCAGCGTAGGAGGGTTTACAGGCCGGGTGCCCAACGGTGATTCTGTGGCGATCGGGTCGCTTCCGTGGGGGGAGAGCTCTGACTGCTCCATCCCTTCCCACTTCTGCTCGTCGTGTCCATTAGCCATCTCTGCCAAGTCACATGTGTCATATCTGGAGAGGGCCCCTCTTTTGTAGGGAGGCGGGACCTTCGTGTTAGTTTCCGCACACTGAGGAGGATGAGGAGGCGGAACTCCAGAGCTGTGGGGCACGATGTTACATTGCAGTACCATTTACAGTGGGCGGCCATCGTTTTCACGCCACTGAGTGAGTGACACCCACGAAGAGCACGCCCTTCTTCTTCACCAGTGCCTCGTCGTGATGCAGATATGGCGGAAAAATGGCAAATACATTCTCTGATGATTTTAGCAATTCTCAAGCACAAAACCAGTGCAATTCAGGCACACAGGACTCGCTTATAGCGAGCTACAGAATCCTGTTCGTGACGCCCAAGTTGAGTCGCACAGAGCCAGAGGTTTTCGGGGTACTCGGCACCGAGCCCGTCGACTTCTATGGGGTATGTCACGTCTTTACCCGGCAATTGAATTAGAGTCGATTTTACTATTTAGAAGTGTATAAACTATAAATATATGTATATATATGTCACAATGACATGTATATATATATATATATATGTATTCTATGTGTGTATATTTTGTGTTTACAACGAAAGAAAGGGTTTTTTTTGTTGCGATATTTTGTTCCCATAGACTTACATGGGACTTCCTGTATCGAAATCGGATATCGACGATATTTAGTGCTATCGGCGATACAATTTCGATACGATATTTTTAGATATCGAGCAATATCGCTCAACACTATTAATGACAGAAAAACCCACAATGGTCACAGAAATAACTTGAATCTGACAAAAGTAATAATAAATCAAAAATCTATGAAAATGAACAAATGAAAGTCAGACAATGCTTTTCAACAATGTTTCCACAGAATTTAAAAAAAAATAAAACTCATGAAATAGGCCTGGACAGAAATGATGGTACCCCTAAAAATAATGTGACAAAAAGGACATGTTAAATCAAGGTGTGTCCACTATTTAGCATTACAGGTATCTACAATCTTGGAATCAGTGAGTGGGCCTGTATAGAGGGCTACAGATACTCACTATGCTGTGTGGTGGCATGGTGTGTATAACACTCAACATGGACCAGAGGAAGCGAAGGAAAGAGTTGTCTCAGGAGATTAGGAAGAAAATTATAGACTAAAATGTTAAAGGTAAAAGTTATAAGACCATCTCCAAGCAGCTTGATGTTTCTGTGACTACAGTTGCACATATTATTCAGAAATTTAAGCTCCATTGGACTGTAGTCAACTTCCCATGGGCAAAATGTGGAAAATTGATGACAACGTCAAAGAGACGGATAATACCAATGGTAACTAAAGAGCCCAGAAAAACTTCTAAACAAATTGATGGTTAACTTCAAGCTCAAGTAACATCAGTGTCACCATCCGTCATTGTATGAGCCAAAGTGGACATCATGGGAGACGGTCAAGGAAGACACCATTATTGAAAAAAAATCATAAAAAAGCCAGACTGGAATTTGCCAAAGTACATGTTGAAAAGCCACAAAGCTTATAGAAGAATGTCCTATGGACAGATAAACAAAAATTGAACTTTTTGTCAAGGCACATCAACTCTATGTTCACAGACGGAAAAATGAAGCTTATCAAGAAAAGAACACTGTCCCTACTGTGAAACATGGCGGAGGCTCTGTTCTGTTCTGGGGCTGCTTTGCTGCATCTAGCACAGGATGTCTTGAATCTGTGCAGGGTACAATGAAATCTCAAGACTATCAAGGGATTCTAGAGAGAAATGTGCTGACCCAGTGTCAGAAAGCTTGGTCTCAGTGGCAGATCACTGGGTCTTGCAGCAGGATAATGACACAAAACACACAGCTAAAAACACCCAAGAATGGCTAAGAGGAAAACATTGGACTGTTCTAAAGTGGTCTTCTATGAGCAATGACCTATATCTTATTGAGCATCTTTGGAAAGAGCTGAAACATGCTCCCTGAAAAAAGCAACCTTCAAACACGAGTCAACTGGAGCAGTTTGCTCTTCAGGAGTGGGCCAAAATGCCTGTCGAGAGGTGCAGAAGTCTCATTGACAGTTACAGGAATCGTTTGATTGCAGTGATTGCCTCAAAAATTTGTGCAACAAAATATTAAGTTAAGGGTACCATCATTTCTGTCCAAGCCTGTTTCATGAGTTTTATTTTATTTTTTAATTCTGTGGAAGCATGGTTGAAAAGCAATGTCTGATTTTCATTTGTCCATTTTCAGAGATTTTTGATTATTACTTTTGTCAGATTCAAGTTATTTCTGTCACCATTGTAGGTCTTTCTGTCATTAAATGAGGGTACCAACAATTTTGACCACGTGTGTTTGTGGTTTAGGCATGAAGAGTGGAGTTAAAAAATGGGAGCTTAAAAGTTGAATGTGAATCTTTGAACTGTTTTGTTAGTTGGATACTGCAATTAGCAAAGTTTTGCTTTGCATATATTATTTAACAATATTTTGCTTTGTGCAGTTGAGTTATAACTAGAGATGAGCGACTTTGCCTTTTTTAGGGTCAAATCGGGTTTCATGAAACCCGACTTTCTCAAAAGTCGAGTCGAACGAAATCGTCCGACTATCGCGAAAAGTCAGAGGTCCAACTGAAACACGAAACCCAATGCAAGTTAATGGGGAAGCAAAGTCGGCAGGGAGTGGAGGACAGAAAACACACCTACAGTGACCATTTCAATGCCAACGACATCAATTCTTATTATTAAGCTTGGCAACCTTCATTTACTTTATAATAATAGTTACGCATTGAAAATGGGGTTATTTGGCTAAAGTTGTGGGGGGGTAGGGCTGGCTCCAGGTTTTTGTGTGCCCCGGGCGAAAGAGTGTCAGTGGGCCCCTTTAACACATACCACAATTCATGATGCTCCGATACGGCACGTAAATATAGGTATAGTACAATGACAAATACTTCACTTCTTACATTACATGACTGAATCTATTTTAAATTCTACAATAGCTCAAAAACTGTACAGTATATTACTCCATACAGTGTTATGGCCACCACATAGTGCGCCATACAGAATAATGAGCCCCATATATTGCTCCATACTGAATAATTGGTCCCATATAATGTTCCATACAGTATATGATGAGCTCCACATAATGTTCCAGTATATAATGGTCCCCATATAATGTGCCATATAGTATAGGACGGTCCCCATAGAGTAGAATGAGCCCACATATTGCTCCATACAGTATAATGAGTCGCATATAAAGCTCCATATAGTATATGATGTGCACCATATATTGCTCCATACAGAATGGGCTCCATATAATGCTCCATGCAGAATAGGCCCTATATGTGCTCCATATGATGCTCCATACCCTAAATCATGCCACATAAATAATGAACCCCATATCATGCTCCAATATTTGATGGGCCCCATGGATGATGCTTCAGTGTATGATGGGCCAATATAATGCTCCATATATAATGGGCCCCATTTATAATGCTCCAGTGTATAATGGGTCCTGTAAATACTGCTCCAGTGTCTGATGTCCCCCATCTAGAATGCTCCAGTATATGATGGGCCCCATGGATGATGCTCCAGTGTTAGATGTCCCCCACTTAGAATGCTCCAGTATATGATGGGCCCCATGGATGATGCTCCAGCGTGTGATGCGCCCCATGGATGATGCTCAAGTGTATGATGGGCCCCATATATCATTCTCCAGTGTAAAATGCTCCCCATACAATGCTCAAAACATAAAAAAAAATGAAATACCTCTCCTCGCTGTGCACTGCTCTACTCTGGACTCCTCAGCGTCGACATCTTCCAGCTCTCTGCACTTGGACTGTTTAGGCAGAGGGCGTACAGACGTGACGTCATTGCGCTCTCTGACCTGAATGTCACTGTCAGGAAACGCGGAATACGTCACAGCGGTGGAGCAGGGAGAGGTAAGTATTACAAGTGATGTGGCCCTGAGCAAGCAGGGGGGGCCCACACGTGGGCGACGGCACTGGCACAGGGCCCTTGATAGTATGCCGGTGTGTATGACGGCAAGTGAGCCCCCCCACCATCAGACACACTTTTGCGTATTATGAGGGGCCGTGTGCCAGTGCTGTCGCCCATGAGTCAGCCCCCCCACCTGCTCAGGGTACCGGCACTTGCCCAGGTGCGCCAGCTGCTAACGACGGCCCTGGGGGGCAGGGACAGCCCAGTTAGGGAGGTGGAAAAACTGGCATATGTTGAGGTGTAGGCTGGACGTTCAGCATCTGCAAATGGAGGAATTGGAGAAGACGGAGGAAAAGGAGGACAAAGCGAGCCAATTTTCTTGCAACCTATGTGTCATCAGGGGAAGGTGGTACAAAATCCTTTGAAACCCAGGCATGGTTCATTTTAATGAAGGTGAGATCATCAACATTTTGGGTCGACAGCCAGGTCCTTCTTTCTGTCAGGATTGATCCAGCAGCACTCAAGATTCTTTCTAATAGCACACTACCAGCAGGGCAAGCGAGCTCCTGTAAGGCAT
Organism: Oophaga sylvatica; assembly: GCA_033576555.1. Taxonomy (NCBI): domain Eukaryota; kingdom Metazoa; phylum Chordata; class Amphibia; order Anura; family Dendrobatidae; genus Oophaga; species Oophaga sylvatica. The sequence continues at coordinate 36,865 of JARQOD010003892.1, read as the reverse complement.
ATTGTGCCAATTCAGGCTAGGTGTCCAGTTTACAGGCCCAGTAGTCAAAGGGGAATGAACTGTGAGGGAGAACATCAATAGAGGAGGAGAGCTAATTTTGAACCATAGTTGACAACTGCGGTCTACTGTCTGTTGCAATCGATTCAGTATTAATAGTCGTGTGAGCTGTACTCGAGAAATCAGTCCACAACATGGTCAATAAACTCCTGTCTCCAATGCCACTTCGGCAGTGTGCACCAAGAACACCTCTTCCATTTGGCCCAGTATGGCTCGTGGTAGAACCTGCACCGCTGCTGTGTGCTGGGAATGCCTCTAACAAACGGTTTACCAGAGTTGCTTGTTTGTTCACAAATATTAGCTCTAGGTTCTCCTGTGGCATGATGTTCTGTAATTTGCCTTTATAGCATGGATCGAGGATGCTGGCCAACCAGTAGTCATCATCCTTCATCATTTTGGCAATGCGGGGGTACCTTTTTAGGATCCGCAAGACATAATCACACATGTGGGCCAATGTTCCAGGTGTCAATGATGCACTGCCAATGGTGGGTGGAGGAGCACTTTCTGCCAAATCCACATCCCTCCAGTCATGCACAAACCCTGCACCTGACCTAGGAAAGCCAACATTTTCTCTTCCCACCTGAGAAGCATCCTCCTCCCCAAAATAATCATCCCCCCTCCTCCTTCTACTCCTCTTCCTCTTCTTCCTCCACCTCTTCCAGGACAGTTCCCTGAGCAGACAATGGCTGTCTGTCATCAAGGCTTCCCTCCTCCGCTGCAGACGCCTGATCCTTAATGTGCGTCAACGTTTGCATGAGCAGACGCATAAGTGGGAAGCTCATGCTTATGATGGCATCGTCTGCGCTTACCAGCCATTGCATTCCTCAAAACACTGTAGGACTTTACAGAGGTCTTTCAGCTTTGACCACTGCACACCCGACAACTCGATGTCTGCCCTCAAACTGCCTGCTCGTGTATGCTCCCACAAATGCATTACAGCCTCCTCTGTTCGCACAGCCTCTCAATCATCTGCATGGTGGAGATCCACCTTGTTGCAACGTCTATGATTAGGCGGTGCTTGGGGAGGTGGAGCGATGGCTGCAGCCTCTGCATACGACTGGAATCTACGAGCGAGCGACGGATGTGCGAACACAGTCTTCGCACCTTATGGAGCAGGGCTGTTAACTCCGGATAATTATTTACGAAGCACTGCACCACCAGGTTCAAGGTGTGAGCCAGGCAAGGTATGTGTCTGAGTTTTGCCAGGGCTATGACTGCCACAAAATTACGGCAGTTATCACTAACTACCTTGCCTGGCTCAAGATGTAGAGTGTCCAGCCATGACTCAGTTTCTCGCTGCAAGTAGTTGGCCAGTACCTCCGCAGTGTGTCTGTTGTCGCCAAAGACATCATCCTTAAAACAGCCTGCTGACGCTTACCACTAGCTGTTCGATAGTGGGACACTTCGTGTGCAGCATTGGCAGCTGTGAATGGAGTGCTCGTGCCACTGCGCTCTTTCGAAATACTTTCTCTTCTGGAGGAGGAGGAGGGTCGAGCGCCTACAGGCAACAGCTGCCTATACCGTGGGCTAGGCAGCACTGTCCCACTGCCGCTGTCCCCTGTGGACCCTGCATCCACCACATTAACCCAGTGCGCAGTGATGGACACGTAATGGCCCTGGCCATGCCTACTGGCCCATGCATCTGTTGTGAGGTGCACCTTTCCACTCACTGATGGTTTGAGTGCATGGACAATGCGGTCTTTCACATGCAGGTGGAGGGCAGTGATGACTTTTCTAGAAAAGAAGTACCAACTGGGTAGGTCATAGCATGGGACAGCGTAGGACATGAGCTCTCGGAACGCTGCGCTTTCAACCAAACGGAAAGGCACCATCTCTAATGAGATCAGTTTGGCAATGTAGGCATTCAAAGCCAGTGTACGTGGATGAGAGGATGAGTACTTTCTTGTCCTACTCAGAGTGTCTGCTAGGATGAGCTGGACTTGAGAGCTGCATATGGGGGAACTAGCGGTGTACATGACGGACTGAGAGGGGGTTGGTGATGGCGATGGTGGTGGTGGTGGTGGTGGTGATGGCCTAGATTCAGTCTTTCGTTGCAAAAACATTGTGATTCCCTGACTGCTTTGGCCTTCGATGACACCTCAACATTTCTTTCTGGTGGTGTGCTAACCGGTGGGCTTACAGTTTGGGGAAGCGATGGATCGTTGCTGGCTACCTTCAGTCGGAGCAGGTGCACATCTGCTACCTGAGGTGTTGTAGTCCATCCACGCTTGCAAGTGCATGGTGTTTAAATGTCTAAGCATGCAACTGGCATTCAAATTTCTGAGATTTTTCCCTCGGATAAAGGTCCTTCCGCACTTCTTACAGATAAGCTTTGCCTCATAAATAGGATTTTGGTCAAAAAAGTGTCACACTGCACTCTTCCTACTATGGTACAACTTGTCAGGGCTTGCACGCTTGGCTAATTTGATCATCTGGCCAAGCTGTCCTGCAACTATTTTTGTTGTTTTAACACGTTTTTGGACTGCTACGGGCCTACCAGATAATCGCAGCTGCGATGTCGATGCCTGCTGCGGATCATCCTCCTGTTCTGAGCTATTGCCAGCTGCACCCTCTTCCCCCAACGGATGCCAATCCAGGTCAACAACTGGGTCATCCATCACCTCGTCAATTTCATGTGCACCTTCCTCTGTGTCACCGTGTAAGGTGGTAGAGTGTGCGGGAAGGGGCAACTGAGTTTCATAAGGGTCAGATTCTGGCTCAATAGACTGCGAGGGCAATGTAGTGCTGTGGATGAATGTAGCAGCAGAATCATCTAGCAGTGGCTGTGCATCAGTGCACTCCATGTCAGATTCATCTTGGACTGGGGAATTCAGGATTTGACTTGATAACCCAGGCATGGCATGAGAAAAGAGCTCCATGGAGTAATTAGAAGTGTGGCCTGCCGCATCCTTCACTTTTGATGGGGGTGAAGGACACAAGGAAAGGTGTTGTTCCTGTCCAGGAGCCTGCACTGACGACTCAGTGCTTGCATTTTTTGAAACTTCAGAAGAGGAGGCGGTAGAGCTGGAGGCTGTTTCGGCAATGTAAGACAAAACCTGTTCCTGATGCTCCGGCTTTAAAATCAGTTTGCCTACTCCCAGAAAAGGGAGCCTTCCAGGCCTTCTTGAGCCAGACGATAACGCCGGCTCAACACCTCCTGCCTTAGGTGCTATTGTGCTTTTGGCACTTCCAGCAGATGCACCACTACCACCATCAGTACCAGCTGGCCCCCCACGCCCACGTCCGCGGCCTCTTCCACCATACTTCCTCATTTTTGGGAAAATGTACCCAAAATACCAGCAGATATATGGTACTGTATGAGAAGCATACAGCTGTATACAGTCTAGAGATAATTATATTTCATGAGTCAGACACAGACGCTCTCAGGCTCAGTATGGATTAGACAAGAATATAAAAAGCCGAAAAAGGGTACTGTATCACCAGATACCAGGTATATAAAGTATAGTGAAAATATTGTAAATCCTCGTATATATTTCAGGAGTCAGACATAGACGCTCTCAGGCTCAGTATGGATCAGACAAGAATATAAAAAGCTGAATTGAAATCTCCATATATATTTCCAGAGTCACACACAGATGCTCTCTCAGTATGGATTTGACCATAATACAGAAAACAGAAAAACGGTACTGTATCAGAAGGTACCAGCTGTATATGGTTTTGGGGAAAATTGAAATCTCCATATATAATTTCCAGAGTCAGACACAGACTCTCACAGGGTCAGTATGGATTATACCAGAATATAAAAAGTATAAAAAGGGTAATGTATTAGAAGCGTACAGCTGTATACAGTATTGGGGTAATTTTAAATCTCCGTATATATTTCCAGAGTCAGACACAGACTCTCACAGGCTCAGTATGGATCACACCAGAATATAAAAAGTAGAAAAAGGGTAATGTATCAGAAGCGTACAGCTGTAGGCAGTGTTGAGGTAATTTTAAATCTCCATATTTATTTCCCAAGTAACAGACAGACGCTCACAGGCTCAGTATGGAATAACACCAGAATGTAAAAAGTAGAAAAAGGGTAATGTATTAGATGCATACAGTTGTATACAGTGTTGGGGTAATTTTAAATCTTTGTATATATCTCCGGAGTAACACACAGATGCTCACAGGCTCATTATGGATTAGACTAAAATATATAAAAAGCAGATCCGCAAGACATAATCACACATGTGGGCCAATTTTCTAGGTGTCAATGATGCACTTATAGTGGTGGGTGGAGGACTTTCTGCAAAAAAGGGTACTGTTTCACAAGTGTACAGCTGTATACAGTATAGGGGTTATTGTAAATCTCCGAATATATTTCAGGAGTCACACACAGATGTTCACAGGGTCAGTATGGATCACACCAGAATATAAAAAGTAGAAAAAGGGTAATGTATTAGAAGCGTACAGTTGTATAAAGTATAGGGGTAATTTTAAATCTCCATATATATTTCCAGAGTAACAGACTGACGCTCATAGGCTCAGTATGGATCACACCAGAATATAAAAAGTAGAAAAAGGGTAATGTATTAGAAGCGTACAGTTGTATACAGTGTTGGGGTAATTTTAAATCTCCGAATATATTTCCAGAGTAACACACAGACGCTCACAGGCTCAGTATGGATTAGACTAAAATATATAAAAAGCAGATCAGCAAAACATAATCACACATGTGGGCCAATGTTCCAGGTGTCAATGATGCACATACAGTGGTGGGTGGAGGAGGACTTTGTGCCAAAAAGGGTACTGTATCACAAGCGTACAACTGTATACAGTGTTGGGGTAATTTTAAATCTCCGTATATATTTCCAGAGTCAGACACAGACTCTCACAGGCTCAGTATGGATCACACCAGAATATAAAAAGTTGAAAAAGGGTAATGTATTAGAGGCGTACAGCTGTATACAGTGTTGGGGTAATTTTAAATCTCCGTATATATTTCCGGAGTAACACACAGACGCTCACAGACTCAGTATGGATTAGACCAGAATATGAAAAGCAGAAAAAGTGTACTGTATCAGAAGCGTACAGCTGTATACAGTGTTGGGGTAATTGTAAATCTCCGTATATATTTCCGGAGTCACACACAGACGCTCAGAGGCTCAGTATGGATTAGACCAGAATATGAAAAGCAGAAAAAGTGTACTGTATCAGAAGCATACAGCTGTATACAGTGTTGGGGTAATTTTAAATCTCCGTATATATTTCCAGAGTAACACACACATGCTCACAGGCTCAGTATGGATTAGACCAGAATATGAAAAGCAAAAAAGGCTAATGTATCCGAAGATACCAGGCGTACACAGTGTAGGGGTAATTGTAAATCTCCATATATATTTCCCGAGTAACACCCAGAAACTCTCTCAGTATGGATTTGACCGTAATACAGAAGGAAGAAAAACGGTACTGTATCAGAAGATACCAGTTGTATACGGTTTTGGGGAAAATTTAAATCTCCGTATATATTTCCGGAGTCACACACAGACGCTATCTCAGTATGGATTTGACCAGAATACAAAAGGCATAAAAAAGGTACTGTATCAGAAGATACCAGCTGTATAAGGTTTTGGGGAAAATTTATATCTCCGTAAATATTACCGGAGTCACACACAGACGCTCTCTCAGTATGGATATGACCGTAATACAGAAGGCAGAAAAACGGTACTGTATCAGAAGATACCAGCTGTATACTGTTTTGGGGAAAATTGAAATCTCTGTATATATTTCCGGAGTCACACACAGATAGTCAGCATGTATTTGTCCGTGATACCAGCCGGTACACGGTAGTGTGTGAGGAGCGTACAGCTCTATACGGTGTGTGAATAAATGAACGCTCGGTTACTGTGCAGAAAAAAAGAATAAAAGTATTAGTGCTGTGTAAAAAGCAGTCTGCACAGCAGTGTACACACAGCAATACAGCTAGCAAGCAGCCTATTAACCATCTCTGCTGCTGCACACAATAAATCCTCCCCTGTCACTGCACACTAACTGTACAGCACAATCGCTATCAGCACAAGCACAGAATAACTTTTTTTTTCCTGCCTAACTCTCTCCCTACTGAGAAACAGCGGCAGCAACCTCTCCCTATGCTAAGATCGGCAGAAGTAAAATAGCTGTCGGTGCTCAGGGCTTTTATAGCCACTGTGACGCCACACAAAGCAAGCCAATCACTGCAATGCCCTTCTCTAAGATGGTGGTGGCCGCTGCCCATGTCATCGCGTTGCCCACAGTGTGGTCCTTGCTCATTGGCTGAGAAAAGGCGCCTGCAAGCATTCTGGGAAAACCGACTTTGGCACTCGGGTCGACGACCGCATGGCCGACCTCACGCTGTGGTCGGGTTTCGCTCGGCGAACCCCGACTTTGGCGAAAGTCGGTGACTTTTGAATCTGACCGACCTGTTTCGTTCAATTCTAGCTATAACTGGGGGTTCATGGTAAAGCCTGCTTTCCTTAGGGCATCAAGTATAGCCTGAACTTTGCCAAGATGACTACCCCTGTAATGGCTGAATATGACGTATATCTAGGTAGGCTGCTGCATACTTTATGTTGGGTGTTAAGATCCAGTCCATGGCTCTCTGGCAGGAGCTCCCTGCAATCCAAATGACATCCTGACATACTGATAGCACCCATCTGACATCAAAAAGGCAGTTTTCTCCTAGGCCTCTTTGGACAGCGGAATTTGTCAGTACCCTTTAGTGAGGTCCAGGGTGGTGATGTACCTTTATGAGGTCAGGGTGTGATGTACGGTTGGGCGTAGCCTCTCAAAAAGCTAATCTACCCTAGACATTGGGTAGGTGTCGAACTTAGAGACCTCATTGAGCTTCCTGTAGTCATTACAGAATCGCCACTCCCCATCTGGTTTTGGTACCAACACTATGGGACAGGACCAGCCACTCTTGGATTCTTCAATGATCCCTACATTCAGCATCCGTTTCACCTCTTTTGAGATGCCCTCTCTGCTGGCATCTGGAATCCAATATGGCTTCAGACTGATGCGAACATGAGGCTCTGTGAGTGCCAATGCTCTATAACCTGAGTGAGGTCTGGCAACTCAGAAAATAAGTCTTTCTTCCCCTGTAACAGGGTGTACTAGATAAAGCATACCTATTTGCTAAATAAAGTTATAAAGGTATTTAGAAAAATGTTTAATATTTAAATGTACATTATTTATTTTAGTACATTTTTTGGAGAACCCCTTTAATAGTATTTTTTTTTTACAATGACCTCTAGTGGTCATGTTTATTCTTTCTATCCCCATAATTATGATGTTTCCTCTTGAAGTTTCTCTTGAAGTTTCTCAACACAATGCCTGGATACCATAAAGTTTATTGTGAACATTTACATTCAATCTGTCTATTAAATGTTTTTAAAATTGAGTTCTTAGTTCACATTTTGTGAACCCAAAATGTTTAACCTTTTATTGCATGGCAGTAATTAATATATGAGTAGAACTACAATTGGCATATGATTCTATAGTTTATGTTATCACCATGCAAAAAGATGGAAATTAATTTGTACTGCTAAATACTTGCAAGTTTTACAAATTGAGTGACTACATTGATAGCAGCCTTTAGTTTTATGCCATTAACACTCGTACTGTTTAATAAACTAGATCACAAATATTTCCCTATAGTTGCAGCTTTTTCATAACAAAATATACTCCTTTCGGTAAAATGTTATCTGGAGTATAGTCCTAATCTAAAATGGAAAGATTTATTATTAACAATACCTTCAATTTGAACATAGTCTGAATTATATAGTATGTAGTGGAAAGAAACAAATAGGGGCTTCTTCTGAAGTCTCCTTTCGTACATGAATTGTTTGAAGCACATGATCCCTGGGTTTAGTTTTGAAGTTCTTAAGTGCTATTTTTTTCATTCCAACCTAGGTAGCCTTGTTCTTGTAATCTGCTGATTACTTTTTCTTGTTCTTGTTTCCACATCCATGTCGGAATAATTCCTTTTGACTTGTGTTAATTCATCCATGGCTATGGCTTTTATAACATGCATTGGATGACATGAATCTGCTCTGAATGTGGTATCCCTTGGGACAGATTTACCATACATGACAGTACAGAATAATCCTGTATCATTATTTCCCCAGGTGTGTATATCAAAAAAATTATATCAGCCTGTGTAGCCAACACCACGTGATTATGCAGTTGACCCTCCAACTCCTCAGAGATGTTGGTGAGTCTATAGATTACTAATAAAACTTCAATGTCCTCACAATCTCACTGTCCCATCACCTTTGACACACTTCGTTTCATATCATTCTTATAAGGCCAGGGTCAGACATACGACAAATTCGCACGAGTCTCGCATGTCAGTACCCGACACTGCCGCCGACACTCGGCTGCATAGAAGCAGCACACTTCGGTCCGAGTGCCGGCGGCAGTTCCGGGTATTGATTTGCGAGACTGGTGAGAGTTACTGGCATGTCTGACCCCGGCCTTATAGAGACATACACCTTCTCCCTTTCTGTTTGCCCTCCCTTGCCGAAAGAGCTTAAATTTCAAGATGATATACAGCTCAATCATGTGAAGAGACCAACAATGTTTAAACAACACCAATTGCATCAAAGTAGTGCCAAGACCTCAAAACCATTTTGTTTGCTAGACTCTTCTCTTTGCATTTATGAACATATTCTTCATATTTTCATCTATTTTCCTACATTTTCTTTCAGAAATACTAATTCCTGAAATTTTGTGGGCACATTTGTCTTCACTTATTGAAACACATGGATCTCCTTATCCACTAATGTAATCCTCTTCAATCGACTTCTCGACCCACCGCTAAAGTCCAACTCATTTCTAACCTATCAACTCTTTTATTTTATTTTCTGCCTTACTCTCCTCCCTCAGCCTTAGTTTACTCTGCTACCAAGCTAGAATTCTTGTGCTGCAGGCCGCATTCCATTCAGGCGCAATTTATCTGCAAAATACTGATTTGCGTCAAAGAAAACTCAGGTCAGCACTCTAGAAACCCAAATCTCTCTGCTCTGCATCCGTACATAAACTATGCTTTTAACTACCTAAGTCGCCACTATCTGTCCTGTGTTGCACATGGCCTATGCAGTACTCCAGAGAATACTACCATGGAGGTCCTTACCTTCGACATGGAGCCTAATTTTTAAATAATCTTAACTCCTTCACAACCTATGATGTATATGTACATCATAGGTCATGACCCTACATTTCATGCAGGCTCTGGTGCGGAACTTACATGTTTTTCACACATAGCTGATTTCATTGATCAAATAAAAAAAATTAAAAATTCACATATTTGCTATAGCATATCAGAAATTCCCGATCTAGTTTCCAAAATGATGTCACTCGTGGGCGGTTTCCACTGTTTAGGCACAGCAGGGGCTCTTCAAGCGCAACATGGTGTCCGCTAATTAATATAGCAAATTTTAGATTAAAAAAGTCAAATGGCACTTCTTTCCTTCCATGCCCTATTTTGTGCCCAAATAGTAGTTTTCCCCCACATATGGGGTATCGACATGCTCAGGAGAAATTGCACAACAAATTGTATAGTCCATTTTTTCCTGTTACCCTTGAGATAATAAAAAATAGGCCTAAAGTAAAATTTTGGTGACAAAAAGTTAAATGTTCATTTTCTCCTTCCACATTCCAAAAATTCCTGTGAAGCACCTGAAGGGTTAATAAACTTCTTGAATGTAGTTTTGACTACCTTGAGGGGTGCAGTTTTTAGAATAATGTCACTTTTGAGTATTTTCCTCTCAAAGTCTCTGAATGCAATGTGGGCTCTAAAAAAATGGTTTTGTAAATAAATTTTGATGGAAAAATGAGAAATCGCTGGTCAACTTTTAACCTTTTACCTTACTAAAAAAAATTGTGCTGATGTAAAACTAACATGTGGGAAATGTTATTTATTAACTATTTTGTGTGACACATCTCTCTGATTTAAGGACAAAATAATTAAAGTTTGAAAATTGCTAAATCTTCAAAATGTTTGGCAAATGTTAATTTTTTTCACAAATAAATACAAAAGTCATATTGAAGAAATTTAACCACTATCACTGTGATCTGTTGAAGCGTTCCAGAGTTATAACTACATAAAGTGACAGTGGTCAGAGTTGTAAAATTTGGCCTGGTCATAAAGGTGAAAACAGGCTCGGGTGTGAAGGGTTTTTAGATATTGGAATTATTTAAAGAGGCATGGATTTGTGGGATAGGGACATAATACTAAAGGGTATGCCACACTAAACAATATCGCTAACGGGATCGCTAAAAAACGTCACTATTTAGCGATCCTGTTAGCGATGTTGTTCAGTGCGGCAGCTTCCAGCGACGAGCTTCCTGCTGTGATCTCGCTCGTCGCTGGAATCGTTCCGGACCCTATTTTCTCGTCGGCGCTACCGCTGGGTAAGTATCTAATCGCTGTGTGGCACCTTTTCTTAGCGATTTAGCGGTACTTTTGTACCGCTAAAGTCGTTAAGAAGATCGCTAACGGCGATAGCATCGTTAACTATATCGCTAAATGTGGCCGCATTTAGCGATATAGAAACAATCCCGCTAGCGATCGCATTAGTATGCGTCGTTATCGTGATCGCTAGCGGATTGTTTAGTGTGGCAGTACCTTAACAATTTAAAGGCATTAGTGTGTGAGTCACAAACTGATAAGGGGCATGTTGGATCTTAGTTATGAGGAGAGATTAAAATAATGAATTGTATTTAGTTGGAGAACAGATGAATAAGAGGAGCATCATTAACAAGTATACTGTACTGTAAATGGCCATGCAAACATTATGGTTAAAATCGGTTTAATGAAATAAAGCATCAGTATACTGTCACAGTATCGTGAATGAGATTTCTGAAATCTCATGCAGATGTTGCTTATTATTTCCTTGCAGATTTCAATCAGTTTCAAATCTGATTGATTTCAATTCTTTCAGCGTTTTTACAGTGGTTATGACCTATTCTAATAAATGATAAAAAAAATGTATAAAAATGCTTGCAAAAATATGGTAAAAATTGCACATTTTTTGCAGCATTTTTCCTTCCAAGAGATACATTTTTTGTTTCAATAGTTTTTATTGAATTATATCTTGAAAATCAAAAACAAAATATAACAATCCACAAGTGGACAATAGGTCCGATATGTACAATTATACATGTTATACATTCCATGGGTCATAGATAACGTTGAAATGTCTCACGTGTTTACACCATACGATCATAGAATAATACAAGTGAGCAACCCAAAAATAACAAAAACAGAAACAAACAGGACGAACAGATTACAAAGGGCGGGAAGGGGGGTATGGGAAAGAGCAAGGAAGGGTATGAATCCGCAGAGAAGGCACAGTATAGGACTCTATTCATTTTGTATTGATCGATAATAGGCCTTCCAAGGGGCCCATACGCATTCACATCTGGCAAGTGTGTTAGAACGTTTGGCAAATAAGATCTCCAATGTGTAATGATCTTGGAGTTTCTGTATCAGTTGAGACACTGAGGGGCAAAGAGGCGATTTCCAGTGCTGAGCAACCAAGGTTTTAGCTGAGAGAAGTATGTGACCAATAAGTCTGCGCATTTTTAAAGGTATGCTATCTATTCCAAGCAGGCACAGCAACAGCGATGGGTCATCGGATATTTGATATCCAAAGACCTGATCAATAAGGTGAATCACGTCCTTCCAAAATGTTCTAATCAAAGGGCAGGACCAAAATATATGTAGGATGGTACCTTTGTCTCCACAGAGTCTCCAGCATCTGTCGGACGTGCCTGGGAAGAAAGTTGCCAGTTTGGAAGGGGTAAAGTACCATCTAGTAATGCATTTTAGGTGTGATTCCCCCAAAGTGGCGGAGTGGGATGATTGTTTGGCCCATTTTATAGCTAATGACCACTGAGTATCGGAGTAATGTTTGCTGAAATCAGATTCCCAGTTGTCTATATGGCGTGATTTGACAAGGACCACGTCATCATTAAACAGGTTATATAGGTTCCGAGTGGATATGAGGCGATCAGAGATCTGGATATTAGAGACGTATTCGAAGACAGTGAGGGGCAGAGTACGTTGTAGTATTTCCACCGACAGAAACGAGCGGGCTTTAATAAGGTGAAAATCGGTTAAGGGAGGAGTTTCCCCCAACATAAGAAATTTCATTACGTCGCCCCATGTCGTTATTCCTAATTTATCCCAATTACGACAGTCCAAACCTTGAATGCAGGATTGAAGGACCCTAACAGGCAAATTAGCCGCGGTGACTACGAAGTCATCTCGAAGTTTAGTACTCAGCAATTCCGAGCTTTGAAACGTCGCTTTTACAGTAGAAAGGGGCAGTGAAGGTTTAACTTTAGTTATGAGATAAGCTAAAAGTTGGTTACCCAAATCTTCCCTCCCATATACCGTTTTCTCAATTAGTGGCCACGATGAATGCGTGGAAATAGACCACCAGTGCCGCGATTGTCGTATTAAAGTGGCATAATAGTATGCCAGGAGGTTTGGGACCCCAGCTCCGCCGTGATCTCTAGTTTTTTGTAGAATTGTTGTGGAGACGCGTGGTTTACCCCTGTCCCAAACAAAGCTGGATAATTGTCTCTGCAGAGTATGTAAGTATCTGGCTGCAAAGGGTACATTCAGGGCTCTAAAAATGTACAGCACTTTAGGAAGGGAAGTCATTTTATAGGCCGTAATACGGCCCCACCAGGAAAGTTCCACTTTATGTACAGAGTCTATGTCCTTCTGGATGGATTTTAGTAGGGAAGAAATATTGATGGGCAGTAGGTTTTTAAAGTTGGCTGGTAGATCTACACCGAGATATCGGATCTGCGATTCCGCCCACTGGAAGGTGAATTCAGTGGTAATAGCCTGTTTGAGATTCCATGGGATATGAATCCCAAGTATATTGGACTTGGTGTAATTAATCTTGTAATAGGAGATGGAGCTGAATTCATCCAAGATTGCACAAGCTGCCCTTAACGAAGGTAGTGGATCGTTCAACATCAATATGACGTCGTCCGCATATAAACTGATTTTATGCTGTTGACCCCCCACTGCCACACCTCTGACTCGCAACTCAGTTCGGATTTTTTCGGCCAAGGGTTCCATTATCATGTCGAATAGTAGAGGGGACAGGGGACAACCCTGTCGGGTACCATTCGTTATTTCGAAGATGGGAGACAGGGCGCCACCGGCAAGAACCCTAGCGGATGGGGACGAGTACAGAGACCTGACTGAGCGAATGAATAGTTCGTCGAAGCCAAATCTCTCCAGGACTCTAAAGGCATAGCCCCAGTGTATGCGGTCGAACGCCTTCTCCGCGTCTAAAGATAGCAGCAGGGAAGGCGTCCGCTCTCGACCCATGTGCTGCAGCAGGTTCAGTATCCTGCGTGTGGCATCAGAAGTCTGTCTACCAGTGATAAAGCCAGCTAAATCATTGTGAATAAGTAATGGCAGGACCGTCATCAATCTAGTAGCAAGAATTTTGGCGTATAGTTTCGTGTCTATATTCAATAGAGAGATGGGCCTAAAGTTGCCCGGGGTATTGGGTGGTTTACCGGATTTTGGTATTGTGGTTATTGTGGCCGACAGAAATTCGCGGGGTGGGGTGGAGGATTGTCGTATGGAGTTGAACATAGCGGTCATGGGTCTTAGCAGGACAGTAGAAAATGTTTGAAAATATTCCGCTGAAAAGCCATCAGGCCCTGGGGCTTTCCCGCGGATAGCATGTTGGATAGTGTGGAGGACTTCGTCGGTGGAGAAGGGAGCATTGAGAAAAGCTATTTTATCTGTGGGGACTTGTGGGAGATTCACAGAATCCAGAAAGGAATCTATGGCGTGTGAGGCTGGCTGAACAGTGGTAGGGTCGTCTTTTAGATTTTATAGAGTTTCATAAAATTGGCAGAATTTTTGCGCAATATCATTAGGGTGGGATATTTTCTGTGAAGGATCTCGATCATCTATTAAGTATGGTATGGGGGTTTTTATACGCTTTTGCTTCAATTTATTTGCCATGTATCGTGAAGTTCTGTTCACTGAGGAGTAGTGTGTGGCTTTCAGTGTTGTGATATATTTGTCATGCATTGAAAGTAAAAGTAGTTGAAGTTTGTGTCGGCAACCCATCAAAGCTCTATGGTTGGCGATGGAGGGTTGCGACTGCAGCTGTTGTTCCGCATGTTTAACGTCTGCAAGTAACTTATCCATGGTATGCGTTAGTAGCTTTTTACGACGAGCGCCCAACTGGATTAAAATACCCCGGATGACCGATTTATGGGCGAACCAAAGCGTGGTAGGGCTAATATCGGTAGTGGAGTTAAGGTCAAAGTATTCCGTGATATGCTTCATGAGGAGTGACACCGAATCAGGGTCCGAATAGAAGGAGGTGTTGTTTCGCCAAGTTCTATTCATAGTTGGGGGAGGTCGCAAAGACCAGCGCAGTTGGACAGGGGCGTGGTAGACCATGTGGAGGTTCCAACCCCGCCTCAGCAATAGACGGCAGAGTCCACCTATCAACCACCAAGAGATCAATTCTTGAAAAGATCTGTGTCGTGGT
>JARQOD010003892.1:0-22177 GCA_033576555.1 Oophaga sylvatica | reverse complement strand
GCTGATCCCAAAAATTTTTGGGAGAAAACTTGTTGGGGCACGTGGGGGCTCGAAGAAGTAGTATTTTTGGATTGGCTTTGGGGGAATGGTGGGGGGCGTCGTCCATTTGGGGGCCCCTGATGCCCTATACAGGGAAAACCCCCCCCACAAGTCCCCCCTTTTTGGGGCAAATAGACCCAAAGGGGAATTTCTAGATGTGTGGGAGCACTTTAACCCCCGAAGTGCTTCACAAAATTTTTATAAGGTAAGCCGAAAATAAAAAACCTTTTTTTTTATAAAATTTTTTTTTTTTTGCCCCCAATTTTTATTTTCAAAAGGGGAAAACGGAGAAATTGGCCCCAAAAAGTTTTGCCAAATTTTTGTCCGGTACGCTGATACCCAATATTGGGAGAAAACTACTGGGGGCACGTCGGGCCGGAAGGGAAGTATGTTTTTGGATTGCACTTTGGGGAAGGCTGGGGGCCTATGGCATTTGGGGCCCCCTTTGGCGCCTAAAAGGGAAAAAACCCCCCCACAAGTGACCCTTTTTGGAAATGACCCCAAAGGAACTTGTCTAAATGTGGGGAGCATTTGAAACCCGAAGTGTTCACAGAAGTTTTAACGCACCCGAAAAATAAAAATCCTTTTTTTTGAAAAAAATGATTTTTTGCCCCATTTTTTTTTTTTTAAAGGGAACAGGAAATTGGCCCCAAAATTTTTTTCCCAAATTGCCTGAGTACGCTGATACCAAAAGTGGGAAAACTACTGTATGGGTACACGTGGGGTGGGAAGGGGGAATTTTTATTTTGGATTGCAGACTTTGTGGAATGGTCGGGGCGATGCGTTTTGGGAGCCCCTGATCGCCTAAAAGTGGAAATCTCCAACAATGCCCTTTTGGAAAAGGGGCCCCCACAAACTTATCTAGATGGGGGTGAGCGCTATGAACCCCCAATGCTTCACAGAATTTTTTCCCCCGAAAAACAAAAAAAATATATTTTTTTGTCAAAAATGTTTTTTCGCCCCAGTTTTTTTTTTCCCCCAAGGGTAGCAGAAGAAAGGGGGAAAAAATTGCACAAAACTCGGGGGCCAGAGTCGCTGTACCCCTTTGGGGATAAACTATGTTGGCGCGGGCAGAGCTCGAAGTGAAGGAGCACCGTTTGACTTTTTCAAGCAGAATTGGCGGAATTGGATCGAGCCATGTCATTTTTGGAGAGCCCTGATGCCCCAAACAGGGAAAACCCCCCCAATTCTAACTCCAACCCAAACCCCAACACACCCCTAACCCTACCCAAAACCCTAACCACAAACCTACCCTAACACCCCCAACCCCCAAACCCTAACCCAATCCTAACTTAGCCCAACCCAACCCCCCAATTTTGCCGCAACCCAACCCTCCCTAATGGGAAAAGGGGAAAAAATTTTTTTTTAAATTTTATTTTTTTTCCCCTTACAAGGGGGTGATAAAGGGGGTTTTGGGGGGGGTTTACTATTTATAGGGGTTTTTTTTTGAGGGGGCTTCACGCTAAAGCGCTTTTTATTGCAAAAAAGTTTTGCTCATCACTTTTGAGGCTTAATTTTTGCATTTTTGGCCCACAGATCATGTGAGTCTTATTTTTTGCGGGCGAGTTGATTTTTTTTTGGTATATTTTCGAGCATTAATTTTTTTTATCGCTTTTTATTTCGTTTTTTTGGGGGTTAGAATAACAAAAATCAGCAATTCATGAATTTTTTTTTGGGGGGGCGTTTATACCGTTGGTGTGGTAAATTGATAAAATTTTATTTTGGGTCAGTACGATTATGGCGAACCTATTTATATCATTTTTTTTGTTTTGGCGCTTTTTAGAAAAAAAAACAAAATTTTTATAAAAAAAATTTTTTTGCATCGCTTTATTCGCAAGCTATAACTTTTTTTTTTTTTCGCTGATGATGCTTTATGGGGGCTCGTTTTTTGGGGGAAAAAATGACTTTTTTGCGGTACCATTTTTTTATATCGGTCTTTTGATCGCGGTTATTCACTTTTTGTCGGCGGTATGAGATAAAGCATTTTTTTTTTTTCTTCATTTTTTTTTTTTTTTTTTTTGGGGTCACTAAAGGGGTTAACTAGGGGACAATTTTTTAGGGGGGGCGTTACGGTGCGGCATACCAAATTGTGCTTTTATTGTTTTTTTTATTATTTACAGAAGAAGGAATTTATTGGGGAATATTTTTTTTTTTTTTTTTATTTTTTTTGGTTTTTTTTTTTTTCACATTTTATTTTTACTTTTTTAATTTTTTACTTTTTTCCCGGGGGGACATCCTGTATTTTTTCAGATCGGGTGTGCAGTGCCCCAAGCACCTGTCACACCACGACGTCGGCAGGCAGCAGATTCTCGTGCCCCCCTTCGGCGGCAGAGGTAGCCGCCCCCCCCCGGCCCCGGCGCCATCTTGGACCGGGCCCGGGGGAGGGAGGAAGCCCTAAAAACAGCGCGATCAATCGCGCTGGTCTGAGGGTCTCAGGGGGCGGGGGGGGGCCCCCCAAACCTGGGGGGCCCCCCCCGGCCCCCCAGTCCCCCGCGTATGTTTGATCGCGGTGGCTGGGGTTAATTTTGGCCGGGAACGGTCCGGACCCCCCCTGCACACAGTCATGGGTGTCAGCTGTGATAATCACTAAACCCCCGGGGCGGCGATTAGCTGCGCCCCCCTCAGGAGCGCAGTATCCCCCTATGGTAATCCCGCCCCGGGTCATCGGGCCCAGGTCCAGGGGGGGATGTACGTCCGATGGGTAAGGGGTTAATCTGCGGAGCAGTAAAACCATGAAATCCTTTTCCAGCTGGAACGCGTCCCAGTTGGGGGGGGCAAAAGACAAACCCTTTGGAGGCAGATGTTCCGCAGGGGTTTGAGTTGACTGGAAATTTTAAAACCCCCCAGTTAGTTGGGGGCTTACGGGGGCCTGGTAGCATTTTTTTCCTCGATCGCGGTCTTTGCTTGTTGAAGTCCCCCCGGGGTTTTTGCAAAAAAAGCTTTTGGGGAAATCCGTGGAAGTGTTACTGTGAGGCAGTTGGAGCCATTCACCTCTGAACAGTCACTGTTTGGCGAGCACCCCCCCCGGGGGATTGTATGGGGAGAGCAAAAGCAGAGGAAAAAAGTTCCCCTTGCTCCAGAACCACACAAAGTCAACTGTTAGGTGGGGGACCAAAAGAGTTCCCCCCCTTTTAAAAACCCAATTTTCAAAGTAAAAGGCCCCCGGGCCAACCGGCCGCAAATTTGATTATTTGGCCCCTGGATGATTTTTAAACCCCCTTTTTGCATTGACGTACTCCCCTCCAAAAAAAACCGTGCCATTTGCCATTGGGGGGTAGTACATCAGGGGCGATCAGCTGCGCTCCGGGGGGGAGCGCAGTAATCCCGCCGGGTGTCAGTATTATCCAGCTGACACCCGGACTTGTGTCGGGGGGGTCCCGGACCGCCCCGGGGCACTTAAACCCCCCTAGCACACCGGAAAAAACATGAGCGGTTTTACTGGGGGCACAGGGGAGGATCGCGCAGGGGGGGGGTCCCTGCGCCCCCCCCTGAGCCCCCCAACCAGCGCGAGTGATGCGCTGTTTAGGGTTCCCCCCCCCCAGGCCCCGGGGTCCAAGAGGGGGCCGGGCCCGGGGGAGGCGGCTACCTCAGTGCCTGCCGAAGCAGGCACTGGAACCCCCCATCTTTTCCTGTCGATCGCGGTGGGCAGATGCTGTCACATGCACACCCCGATCTGATAAAAAAACTGTGATGCCCACCCTGGGCAAAGTAAAAAGTTAAAAAATAAAAATAAAAAAGTGTAAAAAAAAAAAACCCAAAAAAAAAAAAAAAAAAAAAAAAATTCCCCCCAAAAATTCATTTTTCCTGTAAATAAAAAAAAAAAAAAATAAAATCACTATTTGGGATCGCCGCGTCCGTAACAACCCCCCTATAAAAAAAGTCCCAAGTTAACCCCCCTTTGTGAACCCCCAAAAAAAAAAAAAAAAAAGCAAAAAATCAATGCTTTTTTATATACCGCCGAACAAAAAGGGGAATAACGCGGATCAAAAAGACCATTAAAAAACATGAAAACCCTGAAAAGTCATTTTCCCCAAAAAACGGGGCCCCATACGCACATCAGCAAAAAAAAAAAAAAGTTATAGCTCCAGAAAAAGCGTGCAAAAAATAATTATTTTTTTTTTAAAAAATTTTTTTTTTTTTTATAAAACGCCCCCAAAAATAAAAAAATGATATAAATGAGTATCGCCATAATCGTACTGACCCAAAATAAAACTGCTTTATCAATTTTCCCCGCGGAACAATAAAAACGCCTCCCCCCAAAAAAATTCATGAAAATTCTGATTTTTTTCATTCTTAACCCCCCAAAAATCGAAATAAAAAGCGATCAAAAAATGTCACCGCTCAAAATGGTAAAAAAAAACGTCACCTCTACCGCAAAAAATAAAAAACCCCATGACTCTGTGGGGAAAATATGCAAAAATTTTAAACTCTAAAATGTGGCGTGCAAAAAATTTTTTTGCAATAAAAAGCTCTTTTAGCGTGACGCTGCCAATCAAAAAAACCCTATAAATTTTTAAACAAAACCCCCCTTTTCACCCCCCTTTGTTAGGGAAAAAAAAAAAAATTAAAAAAAGTATTATTTCCTTTTTCCCTTAGGGTTTGGGGGTTGGGTTGCGGCTAAAGTTAGGGTTGGTTGGGCAAAAATTGGGGTTTGGGTTAGGGTTTTGGGTTGGGGTGTGTTGGGGAGGTTTTGGGAGGGGGTTTGGGCTAGGGGTTGGGTGTGTTTTTGGGGGTTGGGTTTGGGGTTAGAATTTTGGGGGGGTTTCCGCGTTTAGGCCTCAGGGGCTCTCCAAATGTGACATGGGTTGATCTCAATTCCAGCCAATTTTTTCGTTGAAAAATAAAGGTCCCTTTTCCCCTTTGACTCTGCTGCGTCCAAACAGTAGTTTATCCCCACTAGGGGTATCACGTACTCTGGACCCCAAGAGTTATTTGCAATTTGTCCTATTTTTTTTTTACCCGGGAAAAAAAAAAAAATGGGGCGAAAATATAATTTTGTAAAAAAAAATTTTTTTTTGTTTTTTGGGGCTGTTTTATAAATTCTGTGAAGTTTTTGGGGCTTCAGCGCTCACCACACCCTAGATAAGTTCCTTGGGGGTCTATTTTCCAAAAGGGGGGTCCTTGTTGGGAAATTTTTCCATTTTTAGGCGCATCAGGGGCTCTCCAATGCGACGCCCCCCCCAGACCTTCCATCAAAGTCTGCAATCCAAAAGTCACACTTCCCTTCCGAGCCCCAACGTTACCCATACAGTAGTTTTCTCCCCTTATTGGGTTTCAGCGTATCAAGAAATTGGGAACAATTTTTGGGGGGTCCAATTTCTCCTGTTACTTGTAAAAAAAAATTTGGGGGGAAAAAAAAAATCATTTTTGAAAAAAAAAAAAGATTTTTTATTTTTGGGGCTGTGCTTATAAACTTCTGTGAAGCACTTCGGGTTCAAAGTGCTCCCCCCAAATTAGTAAGTTCCTTGGGGGGGTCTATTTTCCAAAATGGGTCACTTTGGGGGGGTTTCCCCACTGTTTGGGATGGGGGGTCTCCAAATGCGACATGACGCCCCGACCTTCCCCATCAAAGTCGACCAAAACGTCACTACTTCCTTCCGACCCTGACTGCCCAAAAACAGTTTTTTTCCCCCACTAGGGGATCAGCGACTCGGAAAATTTGGGGAAAAAAAAACTTTTTGGGGCCCAAATTTTCCTTTTCCCCTTGGAAAAAAAATATTGGGGGCGAAAAAATCATTTTTGTAAAAAAAAAAATTTTTTTTTTTTCGGCTGTGCGTTTAAACTTCTGTGAAGACTTCGGGTTCAAAGTGCTCACCACCATCTAGTAAGTTCCTTGTGGGGTTTTTTTTGCCAAAAGGGGGGCATTTGGGGGGGGGTTTTCCACTGTTTAGGTGCATAGGGGGCCCCCAAAGCGCATGGCCCCCAATCTAAATTCCCCACCAATTTTTTTTTTAAAAAAGTAAAACGTCGCTCTTCCCTTACGAGCTCCCGTGCCCCCCAAACAGTGGTTTTCCCCCCACATAGGGTTTTTTTGGGCATACTCAGGAGAAATTGCAAAAAAACCTTATCTGCCTTTTTTCCCCCTTTTTACCCTGTGAAAAAAAAAAAAAGTTTAAAAAGATCATTTTTGTGGCAAAAAAGTAAATATTATTTTTTCCTTCCCCACGTTGCTTTTTACTGTGAGCCCTAAGGGGGTTAATAAATTTTTTGAATGGGTTTTAAGTACCTTGGGGTGCTTTTTAGAATGGTGTCACTTTTGGGTATTTTCTGCCTAAACCCCCTAAAAAGGGCTTTAAATGTGGGGGGTCCCAAAAAAAAAAAGGTTTTTTAAATTTTTTTGTAAAAATGAGAAACGCGGGGAACTTTTAACCCTTATAACTTCCTAAAAAAAAAAAATTTGGTTCCAAAATTGGGCTGATGTAAAGTAGAATGTGGAATTTATTTCTTAACTTTTTTGTGTGTATATTCTCGTTTAAGGGAAAAAAAAAATTAAAAATTTGAAAATTGAAAAAATTTTAAAATTTTCCCCATATTTGCGTTTTTTAAAAAAAAACGCAAGTATATGAAGAAATTTTCCCCCAACATAAGAAAATAGGGGCACGAAAAACAATTCAGAATCGGAAGATCCGTTAAAAATTCCCCCAAATTATAACCTCATAAGAGACAGTGGTCAAATTTTTTAAAAAAATTTGGGCCGGGCTTTTAAGTGCAAAAACCCCCTTGGGGGGGAGGGGTTTTAAATTTTATTAGACCGGCCCCCCAGGCCACACCGCCTGCGGGGGTTTTTGCACGCCCCAACCGGGCCGGCGCGCACCCCCCAAACCCCGGGGAAGTGGGGGCCCCCCCAGGCGGGGGGGGGCCCCCTGCAGTTGCCCCTCCCCGGGGGGGGAGGGGGGCCGATGGGGGGGAAAAAAGGGAAAAAAGGGCCCCCAGCCCCCGGGAAAAAGGGGGGGGTTTTAAGAGGGGAAAAAATCACTTAGGGGGGGGAAGAGCCCGGGTGGAAGAAAGGGGGGAGGGGGGGGTAGAGGGGGGGGGGGGGGGGGGAAGAGGGGGGTTTTGGTCGGGGAGAGGGGTTGGAAAGGGGAGGAGGAGTAGGGGGAAGTGATAATTGGGGGAGGGGATTTTTGATAATGGGGAGGCATTGATGATGATTGGGGAGAAGATGATAAGGGGGCATTGCGTAATGGGGAGGCATGGTGATGATGGGGAGAAAAGATGAAATGGGGGGGCTTGCGATAATGGGGAGGCATTGTGATGATGGGGAGAAAATGATGAAAAAATTAAAAAATGAAGGGGGCATTGATGAGGGGGGAGGAGTGATGATGGGCAGGGGTTTGATAAGGGGAGGAGATGTGATGGGGAGAAATGTGATAATGGGGGGCATTGTTATAAGGGGATTGATGATGGGGAGAAAGAGATGATGGGGGAGAGATTTGGGGGGGAGTGGGGGGGATTATGATAATGGGGGGGAGATGATGATGGGGGCAATGATGATGATAAGGGGGTCTTTCCACAGGCCCTTTCCTAGCTGTAACAGGCGAACGCAGTACAGCGCAGAGGAGGCTCCATATTTTGTATGGGCATTATTGGGACCATATCTGTATGGGCATTATATGGGGGACTAGTGTTGACTTTCCCGATATGCAAATATCGGGTTCCGGGCCGTAATTGGCTGTACGGAATTCCGATTCCGAGTTCCGATATTTTCGTCTTATCGGGATACCGGAAGGGTTGCACGTCACTGTCAGTGTCGTCGGTCGGGGTCTGTCAGGAGTAAAAGCGGCACTTACCTGGCGAAGATCTCCGGGGGGTCAGTCCTGCACTCTTCATGGCCGCCATCTTCTTTCCCGGCGGTACTGCAGTATCTCGCGTAACTGCAGTGACTGCTGGGTAACCGGCCGTAAAGCAGTCAGTGTTCGTCCCGCCGGGGAAGTGGTAACAGCTGTGCTGCGCCGGGATGTCAGGCTCTGCCTGTCATTGCGATGTAGCAGAGCTGGATCGTGTGGGGCTACGTTTGGACTGCGTCGGACAGGTGGTATATGTTGGTTTTTTTTTTTTTTCTTTTTTTACAGGGATCGTTGGCGTCGCAGGAATGAGAGAGAATAAAAAAAATGAAAACTGTGTTGCCTTTTTTTTCATTAAAATATTTTTTCTTGCTGTGTCTTTTTTTATAATTTAATAATTTGGGATTAATAATGGATCGGTGTTTTTATTGACGCCTTCCATTATTAAACCGGGGCTTATTTCACCGTCAATAACGGTGCAATAACCCCTTATTACCCCCGCTTGCCACCGCTACAGGGCAAGTGGGAAGAGGGGGTAAAGTGCCAAATTGGCACATCTTTGATGCGCCAAATGTGGGGCTGCTGTAGCCTGGAAAATTTCAGGTGTTGAGGGCCAAAATCCATGGGCCTTGACAGCTTTTAATACCAGGCCGCAGCTCTGCTTTTACTTGGCTGGTTACAAAATGGGGGGATCCCCCGCCGTTTTTTTTTCGAGGGGACCCCTATTTTTGTTAACCGCCAAGCTAAGCAGACTGCTGTGGCCTGGTATTATCAGGTGGCAACGTCCATGGATTTTGGATCCTTACCAGCCTGAAAAACCAGGCCTCAGCGGTTGTTCTTTGGCGGTTAACAAAATAGGGGGGACCCCACGCCAATTTTTTCGAGGGGATCCCCTATTTTTGTTAATCAGCAAATTTGCCAACTGCTGTGGCCTGGTATTACAGGCTGGCAAGGTCCAGGATCTTGGCCTTAACAGCCTAAAATCCAGGCTCAGCGGTCTGCTTCATCTGGTGGTTAACAAAATAGGGGGGACCCCCCCCCAATTTTTTCGAGGGGACCCTATTTTGTTAACAGCCAAGTAT
The DNA here is from genome assembly GCA_033576555.1 of Oophaga sylvatica. NCBI lineage: Eukaryota > Metazoa > Chordata > Amphibia > Anura > Dendrobatidae > Oophaga > Oophaga sylvatica. The sequence goes on along the minus strand of JARQOD010003892.1, from coordinate 13,272 downwards.
GCAGGGTGCTGTGGCCGGTTTATCAGGCTGGCAAGGCATGGATTTGGGTCCTAAAGCTTGAAAATCCAGGCCTCACGGTTGCTTCATCTGGCTGGTTAAAAAAAATGGGGGGACCCCCGCCAATTTTTTTCGAGGGGTTCCCATTTTTGTTAAAGCCAAGAATGCAGACGCTTGGCCTGGATATCAGGGGCAAGGTCAGGATCTTGGTCCTTAACAGCTGAAAATCCAGGCCTCAGCGGTTGTTCATCTGGCTGGTTAACAAAAATAGGGGACCCCACGCCATTTTTTTTTTTCGAAGGAACCCCTATTTTTGTTTAAACAGTTCCCTTGACTCACTGATTGTGTCCCTGGCGACCTAATGAAAGTGGAAAGCAATCAATTAAGCTTTCCACTTAAGGGCCCGTTTCCCTAGCGATTCGCTACCGGATCGCTGCTGAGCATTGTTTTGGACCAGCAGCGGCTCACCAGCGATATCGCTGTGTGTACATTCAGCGACGACAGCCCACCTGCGGGTATCGTGATCGTCGCGAAATGTCGGACCTTTGATGCGGGGTTTTCCCCCGCAGGCAACATCGTGCGTGTGACAGGCGGGAGACCAGCGTCCCTGGTAAACCAAGGTAACGCGGGTTTCCAGGCGCGGGGCTGTGCCTAGAAACCCCTGTGTACCTTGGTTCCAGGATCGCTGGCTCCCGCCTGTCACCGCAGCGATGGTGCCTGTGAGGGAAACCCGCGATCAAAAAAAGGTCCGCATTTCTGCGACGATCAGCGATACCGGGGGGGCTGATTCGCGCTGAATGTACACACAGCGTATCGTGGTGAGTCGCTGTGCGTCACAAAATAGTGACTCAGCAGCGATTCGTAGCGATACGCTATGGGAACGGGCCCTTAACAGTTACCCGCGTGTCGTGTCCCAGATCGCGGTGAGCTGCCTGTTTGGCAGCTCAGCAGCGTCGTAGCATCACCAGGATCTGACAAGTGCATATCGTTGCGGGATCGGGTGTATCGTTATGTGAACCAGCCTTTATTCCGGTCAGGCAGGAGAGGAACTCATTATTTGGGGTTTACGGGGGGGGCAGCTTAGCTGCGGCCCTGCAGTAAACATTAACCCTTTCGAAGGTTTTCACCGGGGACCTGACTGTGCATGGGATAGGTAAGAAAAATTTTGCTTTTTTTTTTTATTTTTATTAAGGAAATGGTTTTTTGCAGTAAAATAAAAGAGGGCAAAAAACATGTGTTTTTTCATAAATGATTTTTAATTAAATTGTGTGTTTTTATTTTTATTTTATGCAATTGGATTAATAATTGATAGTTGTCTAATTGAAAGCTCTCAATTATTAACCTGGTTAAAAGGTCACCTTTCAATAGCAAGGTGGCTTTAACCCCCCTATTAACCCATTCGCCACCGCTACAGGGAAAGGAATAGACGGGCAAAGTGCCAGAAAGGCGAATCTAATTATAGATTTGTCTTTCCTGGGGTGTCTGGGGGCAGATGTTAGTAGCCGGGGGGGGGCAAAAAAATGGTCCCTCTCTGGGTATTATTATCTGCCCCCCTCACTGGCTTTGTCTGTCTGGTTGCGAAAATAGGGCGGGAGCCCACGCATTTTTTTTCAGCAATTTTACACCTCATATATATATATACATGTCATTGAATTTGTGACACATATATATATATATTTATATTTGTAGTTCATACACTTTACATAGATAATAGCGCTAATTCAATTGCCGGCTTTTGTGAAAATGCAGAACCCGACATGAAATGACACTTGGTGTACTAGGGTTAACCATGTTTTTCATTCCTTTGCTATCTAATTTGCACAAACAATTTAAATCAGACTATGTGTGCAAAATTTCACACCTGTAGGGGTTAATTAAGGTGTAAAATTCCTAGCAAAAAAGTCCGTTTTTTTTACAACGAATTTACACCTTTAATTAACCCCTACAGGTGTGAAATTTTGCCACATAGTTGATTTTATTGTTTTGCAAATTAGATAGCAAAGGACATGAAAAGACATGGTTAACCTATGTACACCAAGTGTCATTCATGTCGGGTGACCCGACATGAAATGACACTTGTGTACATAGGGTTAACCATGTCTTTTTCATGTCCTTTGCTATCTAAGGCCGGAGTCACACTGGCGACAAAATCGGACGACTGCAATGCGATGAAATATCGCATTGCAGTCTGCCCTATGTTTATTATTATGGAGCAGCTCCCAGTATCAGATTTTTGTGGTCCGTTTTTAAACGTCCGTGTACAATCGCAGCATCTGCGATTGTCACCGATTGTGGGTCGACTATCGCCAATGCAAAGTCTATGGGAGCGATGAAAAAATCTGATTACAAACGGACCACACTGTGTGACTTCGATGAAATCGCATCGGTTGTCCTTTAGAAAAAGCCGGCAAATTCATCCCCGGCTATAATGTAAATCACACTGACAGCTTTAATAAAGACTAGAAAAATAGATAATACACAAGAACACATATATATATATTATATTTTATTATACATGTCATTGTGACATGATATATACATATATTTATAGTTCCTAGGACTTCTACATACTGTATAGCCGCTAATTTCAATTGCCGGGTTTTGTGAAATCAAAAGCCGACATGAAATGATACATTGTTTCACAACATTTAACCATGTAATTTCATGTATTTTTAAATATTTTGAAACTACAATTACATGAGTGTATTTGTGCCAAAATGTCAGACATGTAGGGGTTAATTAAAGGTGTAAATTCGTTGAAAAAAATGCGTGGGCTCCCGCTGTATTTTCTCCACCAGACAGACAAAAGCAAAGCGAGTGGGGGCAGATAAATAGCCCAGGGAGGGTGCATTTTTTTTGTGCCCCCCCTGGCAACTAACATCTGCCCCCAGACACCCCAGAAAGGGCAAATCTATAATTAGATTCGCCCTTTCTGGCACTTTGCCCGTTCTATTCCCATGCCCTGTAGCGGGTGGCGAATGGGTTAATCTCACCTTACTGTCACCCTTGCTATTGAAGGTGACCTTAAGGCAGGTTAATAATTGATAAATGTCAATTAGACAATATCAATTATTAATCCTATTGAAGTAAATAAAAAAACACACACACTTTAAGAATAAATAATTTTAATGAAATAAAAACACATTTTTTTGACCATATTTTATTTTACTTAATCCGTGCGAAGCCATTGATCTCCTAAAATAAAGAAAAAGAAATAAAACAACATTATTCTTACCTATTCCGCCGATCTGTCATGTCCCACCGTGTAATCCTTCACAAAGGGTTTAACTAGCTTTGAGCCAAGCAGTGCAAGTAATCCTGCATGCTCAGCTCAAAGCTCATGAATGAATAAGTTCCTCTCCCCGGCGACAGGAGGGATGTGTTTCATGAATGAAGCTTAATTGATTGTGTCCACTTTCCCTTTAGGTCAGGTCCCTACAGTTTAAATTGCCAATAAATCAATTAAGCTTCATTCATGAATCTATTCTCTACTTTCGCTTGGGAGAGGGAAGTTTATTCATTCAGGGGAAATACAAGGTCTGAGACAGCATTATTAGCTCTCTGCGACCTGTAACCTGTTAACCCTTTCGTGATGGATTACACGTGGGACCTGACTGTACATCGGATTGGTAAGTATAATTTTGCTTTTTTATTTTATTTTTATTACAGGAAATGGTTTTTAGCAGGAAAATAAAATATGGTCAAAAACTGTGTGATTATTTAATTAAACTTATTTTTTATTAAACTGTGTGTGTTTGATTTTTCTTTCATACAATAGGATTAATAATTGATAGTTGCTAATTGACAGCTATCAATTATTAACCTGGCTTAAAGGACCTTTCAATTGCAAGGTCATTTTAACCCCTTTTAACCCATTCGCCCCGCTACAGGGCAATGGGAATAGACGGGCAAAGTGCCAGAAAGGGCGAATCTAATTATAGATTTGCCCTTTCTGGGGTGTCTGGGGGCAGATGTTAGTAGCCAGGGGGGGCACAAAAAAATGTACCCTCCCTAGGCTATTATTATCTGCCCCCACTCGCTTGCTTTGTCTGTCTGGTGGAGAAAATACAGGGGAGCCACGCATTTTTTTTCAACGAATTTACACCTTTAATTAAACCCCTACATGTCTGAAATTTAGCACACATATACTCATGTAATTGTATGTTTCAAACATATATTAAAAATACATGAAATTACATGGTTAAATGTGTGGAAACAATGTATCATTTCATGTCGGCTTCTGGGGATTTCACTGAGCCGGCAATTGAATTAGCGGCTTAACAGTATGTAGAAGTGTAAGAATTATAAATATATTATATATATATGTCACATGACATATATATATATATGTGCTCTATGTGTATTTATCTATTCTTTCTTTGGCATTTAAAATACTATTCTTTTGGATCTATTAATGTCAGTTTGCAAGCCTGCAAGAAAATCTCGCAAGTCGGATGAAAATCGGATGTTACAAGGTACACACACATGCGATTAAATCGCATCTTTGAAGGAAAATCGGATGCCAGAAGGATGTGGTGATGTTTTTATTTGATCCGATTGTCGACCGTCTTAAAACGACCGATTTTTTGTGGTTGTGTGTGACTCCAGCCTAATTTGCACAAACAATTAAATCAGACTATGTGTGCAAAATTTCACACCTGTAGGGTTAATTAAAGGTGTAATTCGTAGCAAAAAAGTCCGTTTTTTTTTTACAACGAATTTACACCTTTAATTAACCCCTACAGGTGTGAAATTTTGCACACATAGTCTAAATTTTAATTGTTTGTGCAAATCAGATAGCAAACGACATGAAAAGACATGGTTAACCCTATGTACACCAAGTTCATTTCATGTCGGGTGCTTCTGTCTTTTCACTGAACCGGCTTTACCCGGCAATTGAATGAGAGGATATTTACTATGTAGAAGTGTATAAACTATACATATATGTTATATATATGTCACAATGACATGTATATATATATATATATGTATTCTATGTGTGTTTTATTTAGTGTTTACAAGGAAAGAATGGGTTTTTTTTAGGTTGCGATATTTTGTTCCCATAGACTTACATGGGACTTCCGGTATCGGTATCGGGTATCGCCGATATTTAGTGATATGGGCGTTTACCATTCCGATTCCGATACTTTAGGATATCGGAAAGTATCGCTCAACTCTAATGGGACCAGTACCCTGTATGGAGCATTAATTGGGTCCAGTATCCTGTATGGAGCATTATATTGGGTCCAGTATTCTGATGGAGCATTATATGGGGGGTGACATCCTGCATGGGGTATTATATGGGTGATGAGGGGAGACTGTGGTGCCCATAATATTGTATGGAGGACTGTACTGTCCAGTCTGTACTGTGCGCTGTGAGGATTTGGCGGTTTTTGAGCTATTGTACAATTTACAATAGATATCACTCATGTAATGTAAGAAGAGAAGTATTTGGCATTGTACTGTACCCATATTTCTCTGCTGTATCTGTGCATCATGAATTCTTTGGTCGTGTTAAAGGGGCCCACTGAGGCTCTTTGCCCGGGGCCCTAAAAAACCTGGAGCCGGCCCTGGCACCAACACTACATTTCCCCAATGCACCGGTAGCAGGGCCGGCGCAGTCCGGCCCTCGGCTTGTAGCAAATTTGTTTTTTGGCCCTCGGTTGTGTTTGACTTTGACATCCTGCTTTAAAGGAAGCTTGGAGGCGAATGCTGCTGACTCTATTGAACCTCCTCCCATGGTCACTAGACGCATTGTGTTCCTGATCGCTGGGGACATCTATTGGCATAATGTCCTAACTGCTGACAATTGTTACGATTCTAGAGGTTTGGCAAAGGTGGGAGCTAGCCGAAACCTCCGCCTACACTGGGCCCTCTCCAACCTCCGCTCGTGAAAGCGAAGGTCGATGCGGGTAGATATGAGATAAGCTTCTCCAGTGAGGTAGGAATCTCCCTGGTGGCCAAGGCATCCTTTACATGGTCCGCCAGACCTCTCCAGTATACCGGTATAAGGACCTTATCCGGCCACTCTAACTCGGAGGCCAGATTCAAAATTGGACTGAAAACTGACTGACCAAGCTCTAACCCTGTGACATTACCAGCATTGGAGCGCTGAATCGTGGGTGACCTGAGGGCCTAAAAAGACCTTTTTAAGAGCCTCCAGAAACCGAGGAGCACTCCGCACCACGCGATCGTCACGCTCCACAGCGGCGTTGCCCATTCCAAAGCTTTGCTGACAGAAGTGACACTATGAAACCCACTTGTGACTGCTCTGTGGGAAAAGTGCGGCCAGAAGCTCGAGTTGTATAGAGCACTGACTCACGAATCACTGACAATATTTGCCGTTGCCAGAAAACTTGTCTGGAAGCGGAAGATGGGACAAGGTCGGAGCAGAGGTGTTGAGGCAAACTGGCCGCCGCTGTGCTAGCAGCCTGAACAGCGACTGCGGTCACTCCACAGCTGAGGTTGTGCGCTCGAGAGCCGCCAACCTACCCTCCAGCTGCTGGATGAACTGCTGTAGGCGCTGGTCGTCTGCCATTTTACTAGCCAGACCCTGGCGTAGTATTATGTTAGGGTCTACGGAACGCACCTAATAGATATTGTAGAGAGGTTTCGTTCGCAGCCCGGGGTCCACAGTGCAGGCGAAGCCCGCTGCTAGTAAGATGGCGAAAGTATGCGAACTCTGTTATCCCGCAGGTCGCTTAAATAAACGCCGTAGTGCGCTGTGGCAGTTAGTGCGAACTCTGTTATAATCCCCAGAGCTGCTAATGGGAATGCCACAGTGCTATATGGCAATAAGTACGAACTCACTTACTTCATGAGCCGCAAAATAAACGCTAGGGCGCTGAACCACGTTATAAAAACGAACCCATTGCGTCACAGAGCCGCTGAGACTGTGTCCTGTTAGAACTCACAGGAACACAGATGACTTCTAAGCAGATTGCAGTCTGAGGTCATGCAGTCAGAACACAAGCAACAATCTCCTCACCGAGTAGCCTGTATTCTAATGGCGTTTTTTAGCTGAGCCCTGAACACGTGCATACAATCTCCTCACCGGAGGTGCCGGTATTCTAGGGGTTTATTTCAGCCAGACCTAACCACATGCATACATGACCTCACTGGCGCAAGCACGTAACAGATTTGATACTAGTGCATGGCGGCCCAGCCATGCCACCCTTTTATAGTAACAGCTACAGGACCTGCCAGAAAAAGGACCATGAGAAACTGTTCCAAAACACATGTAGTTTCAGGACCTTCCTGGCGGACCAATAGGAGCTGCTGCAGTACCTGAACATGTGATCCCTGATCTCCAATGAGAGATCTTACCCTGGGCATGTTCAGAAGGGAAACGCAGGACTTCGTCCTAAAGACGTCTGCTCCAGCACTGGCTATAATAGAAGATCCAGGGGGCAGCAGCAAGTCTCCGCACAGTATTGGAATGGGCAAGACACTGGGAGCGACATCTCTGCTGAACAGGCTCCACTGCGCCGGAGACGGATGGGGGACCGCAGCTGGAATGGCACGAGATTCCCCTTGTGCAGCATTGGGAACTAGAACCCTAACACACCGTGTCTGCAAATGGAGGTACTGATTTGGCTTTTATCATATTACAAGACTCGTTAAAGGGTTGATTGTGACTTGTAGGATCGCTACTTCCAACAGGTGGTGCTATAGAATTCAAGTCCTCTTTTTTTGAAGAGGCAATTTGCATATTACATACATGTATAAAATTCTTGTTGAGCCAGTCAGTTAACACTTAGGTAAAAGTTTACCCTTAGGGCAAACTTGGGTCACGCATTTGAATTTACCTGTATCCCTTCCATTTATAGTCTTGCTTTTCTTTCACTGTATTATGTTGCTTTATAAGTAATTGCTACCTCTTGGAGTACGATACTTTTTTTATATTATATATTTTATTTGTATAAAGTCACCGCTTTTGTATATATATATATATATATATATATATATATATATTCTACTCTATTTAGAAGTCTTAGTACTTTTTTTCATCAATGATTCAATTCCATCTATTTACAGTTATATTTGTTTTAATATTATATTACACTTATTATTATCTAATTATATTATGTTTTTCGGTTTCTTACAAAATATCTTCATTTATATTGTTTTTCTGCACCGTTTTATTAAATACATTAAACTGATATAGAACTGTGTTTTCCTTTATTAGCATATAATTTCTCACACAGTGGGAGAGTATTAATTTACACATTTAAGCCATTTTTTTCTTAATTAGTTTCCAGCTATCAAAGGAATACTAAAGTAAATGAATAATAAAATATATTTACAAAGATGTTTTTGTCACATTTAAATAATCATAAAATAAAAGCAAGTGACTTTTCGATAAAATCACAGTGTGGCTGGTTAAATATATGCAAACGACCCGATATTAAGTCTTAACATTTTCTTGTTATATGTTATGCTCTTTTTAGACAGTGCGGGAACATTATATTCAATATGTTCTCCTTATTTTAACCCATGTGACATGTTACTTTTTCTTCCCGGTTTCAAAGTGAATAGAAATGCTTTGAAAAAGTTTCTAACTATTGCAGACAAGACAAAAGTTTATCACAGAGCAGCATGAATAATAACACTATTAGAGGAAAAATAGGCAAACCAGATGAAAATGCAAATATCCTAAAAGGATTTCACAGACCGCTTTGAATTGAAACTACAATGGAACTGAGCAAAGCGTCCACAGTAGTGCAGCAATTAATACCTATTTAAAGAAAATGCAGTGTCTCAAAGCAATACAATACGGAGTTGTGCTTGAGATCACAGAGGTTCAAGATGCAAGATATAACCTGAAGACACATCCTTTTATGAGCATTGTATAGAACACAATAACGTTCTACTGACAGCAGCACTAAAATAGTCAAGAATGAGAAGGGTAGAAGTTTATTGGAGACTTATATTCAGCTGCAAATGGAACTGTGACTGCCATCCATTTATGTGCGATGTCATGTGTTACTATGGGATCAATTTCCATCATTGGAAGATGCCTGTATAAAACTAAAACATGGAAACTGCAACTTCATGAATACTATAAAAGTTGTGACAAAAATAGAAGGCAAAAGGCGTTATTGCACTGCAGTCCATACTATTTCCATGATGTGAGTTTTTACTATATCCCGCAGCAGATGACACTAAATAATGGAAAATGGTAAATTGTAAAATTGGAAGTTGATTTACTCAGTATTATTCCAGTATTTCCTTTTATAAATTTTACATTGCCATCATAAATATCAAAAAGTAAAAGATTAAGACCCTAAACTCAGTATGCCTATTTCTATTGTGTTGTAAACTTGATGCAATAAAAATGGAATAAGATTAGATTATTACAGTATTAATAACTTAATGGCAAAATAATATTTTTGGTATCCCACTAGGTGTCATTTCATGTTAACGTTGTAATGTCAGGCTTAAAGGGAACCTGCTAGCGGAGTCAAGCAGCCCGAACCATGGAAGCATGAATGAGAACCTGGCTGGTTTTTCAAGACTTTTGTTATTATGAAATGCTGTGGCGTACAGAAATAAAATTTGCTTTGAAATGCTTACCATCTTGGATGACTTTTCTGGGGCAGGCTTGATGGCATCTTCTCACCCTGCTCCCACAGGTCTCAGTATAAGCACGCATAGTTAGAAACATATCAGTCATTGGAAGAAGAAGGAAAGAGGCCTCCAGGAACCTGCCTTAGACTAATATGCAAATTGCCTCTTCAAACAAAGAGGACTTGTACTCTATAGCGCCACCTATTGGAAGTAGCGATCCTACAAGTCACAATCAACCCTTTAAAAGAGTCTTGTAATATGACTTAGGATAAAAGCCAAATCAGAATCTCCTTTGCAGACACGGTGTTTCGGACTGTTGGTCCTCGTCAGTGCAAAGTAGGAGAACTGATTTGGCTGGATGAGAGGCTCTGGACTAGGGTCTAAGGGGTAAGGTTTCTCCTTGTGGAGAGTGACATACCAGCTCTGGCGTGTCGAGGTAAAGAGGCTTATTCGCCGTGCAATGCTCCTCTGGGAAATTTTAATATGCAAATTGCCTCTTCAAACAAAGAGGACTTGTACTCTATAGCGCCACTATTGGAAGTAGCGATCCTACAAGTCACAATCAACCCTTTAACGAGTCTTGTAATATGACTTAGGATAAAAGCCAAATCAGTATCTCCATTTGCAGACACGGTGTTTCGGACTGTTGGTCCTCGTCAGTGCAAAGTAGGAGAGATCTGATTTGGCTAGATGAGAGGCTCTGGACTGGGGTCTGCCTTAGACTAGTCATCCGAGACAGCTAGCCCTCAGCTCACTTCTGAATGTATGTTTTTTTTCTGAAATGCCACATACAGTATATGGCTTCCAATTGCAGCAATTATTTAAATTTTGCTGCCCATAGTTTGGACAGTATAACTCAGGTGACAGATTGCCTTTATTAGAAAATAATTTGATATGTTTGATAATATTAGCATTTTTAGAGATCATGCATTATGTCATTGCATACTCTCTCTTAAAATGCCTACATTGGTTCAAACCAACTTGACAGTTGTTGAATTCAAACAGGGAAACCCCAAATCAGGTCTCTAGGTAGGATCCAGGTTACAGTGATCAGGTAGTCACACAAAGGATCAAATTACAGCTGTGGTCACCACAAATGGGAAACAACAGTAAAAATTATTTATCTTACCCGGGTTTGGTTGCTGATCTGATCCCAGTTGTTGCGTGACCAGAGTTCTTTCCCTATCACTTCAGTTGAACTTATTTTGGGATCATCATACACAGCACAACTATTGTTGCTGCAGAATTTCATAATAATTCTAAACTTTGTAAACCTCTTCTATATTATGTGGATTTCAAATTATATGGATTAAATATCTCCCCTGGTTCTTGTGAGTTGACAAGCAGAGAGAAAAGAGATACAAACAAGAGGTGTAGAGAGTCTCTCATTATTGTCCTTAAGACCCCCTTTATTATAGTGACAGTTGATGACACAAATGACTGATGAAAAATGCATAGTTGCCAATCCAAGCAAAATACATAATTCAGTAAATGTACATATTTGGTTATTTGTTACATTATGTTTATATGAGGAAAGAATCTCCAGCGCGGAAATGAATAAAAAAATCAATATTTTATTAGAGAATATAAAATCCATCTTGGGTAGAAAAAACAGACAAATTGCAGGTGGGTCCTTGGTGGTCTGAAACCGACGCGTCTTAGGTCGAAACGCATTCGGTTTCAGACCACCAAGGACCCCACCTGCAATTTGTCTGTTTTTTTCTACCAAGATGGATTTTAACCCCTTAGTGACAGAGCCATTTTCCAGCTTAATGACCGGGCCAATTTTTACAATTCTGACCATGTCACTTTATGAGGTTATAACATCTGGAATGCTTTAACGAATCCAGCTGATTCTGAGATTGTTTTTTCGTGACATATTGTACTTCATGTTAGTGGTAAAAAAATTTTATATGACTTGCTTTTATTATGAAAAAAGCGGAAATATGGCGAAAATTTTTAAAATTTTGCAATTTTCAAATTTGAATATTTTATGCCATTAAATCAGAGAGATATGTCACACATATTTCTTGATAAATAACATTTCCCACATGTCTACTTTAATCAGCACAATTTGGGACCAAAATTTTCTTTTGTTACGAAGTTATAAGGGTTAAAAGTTGACCAGCGATTTCTCATTTTTACACCATTTTTTTTTAGGGACCACATTTGAAGTCACTTTGAGGGGTCTATATGATAGAAAATACCCAAAAGTGACATAATTCTAAAAACTGCACCCCTCAATGTGCTCAAAACCACATTCAGAAGTTTATTAACCCTTCAGGTGCTTCCCAGGTGCTGAAGCAATGTGGAAGGAAAAAATTTTCATTTAACTTTTTTTTGCAAAAGCTTTACTTCGGAACCAATTTTTTTTATTTTCACAAGTGTTAAAAGAAAAAATAAACCACAAAATTTGTTGTGCAATTTTCCTGAATACGCCGATACCCCATATGTGGGGGTAAACCACTTTTTGGGCGCACGGCAGAGGTTGCAAGGGGAAGGAGCGCCGTTTGACTTTTTCAACGCAGAATTGGCTGGATGCCATGTCGCGTTTAGAGAGCCCCTGATGTGCCTAAACAGTGGAAACCCCCCACAAGTGGAAGTTTGGAAGCAAGACCCCTTAAGGAACTTATCTAGATGTGTGTGAGCACTTTGAACCTCCAAGTGCTTCACACAAATTTATAACGTAGAGCCGTGAAAAAAAAAATCATTTTTTCCACAAAAATGATCTTTTCACCCCAATTTTTATTTTCCCAAGGGTAACAAGACCGCAAAAGTTTTTTGTGCAATTTGTCCTGAGCATGCCGATACCCTATATGTGGGGGGTAAACCACTTTTTGGGCGCACGGCAGAGGTCGTAAGGGAAGGAGCGCCGTTTGACTTTTTCAACGCAGAATTGGCTGGATGCCATGTCGTGTTTACAGAGCCCCTGATGTGCCTACACAGTGGAAACCCCCAACAGTGACCCCATTTTGGAAACTATTGAGAAAGATTCTTGAAAACCCGGTCAGCAGGGCGCAAAAGACAGGAATCTTCTTGGTGAATGACAATCTTCATTTATTAAAAATTATTAAAAATTATGGTAAAAACAATGAATCCACAACGCGTTTCAACGGAGTGAGTCCGTATTCCTCAGGTGATAAATAAATGAAGATTGTCATTCACTAAGAAGATTCCTGTCTTTTGCGCCCTGCTGACCGGGTTTTCAAGAATCTTTCTCAATAGTAATCCCACTCGGGGTACCCGGCTGGAGCAGCATTAGATTTCTTAATCGCTTACAACACTTACACCTGGCTGGCGCTCCTACAGACTGTGTATCCCACGTCTTTCATCCATTTTGGAAACTAGACCCTTAAGGAACTTATCTAGATGTGTGGTGAGCACTTTGAACCTCCAAGTGCTTCACACAAGTTTATAACATAGAGCCGTTAAAATAAAAAATCATATTTTTTCCACAAAAATGATCTTTTCACCCAATTTTTATTTTCCCAAGGGTAACAAGACCCCAAAAGTTTTTGTGCAATTTGTCCTGAGCAGCCGATACCCCATATTTGGGGGGTAAACCACTTTTAGGGCGCACGGCAGAGGTCGCAAGGAAAGGAGCGCCGTTTGACTTTTTCAATGCAGAATTGGCTGGACGCCATGTCGCATTTGTAGAGGCCCTGATGTCTCTAAACAGTGGAAACCCCCCACAAGTGACCCCAT
>JARQOD010003891.1:0-60106 GCA_033576555.1 Oophaga sylvatica | reverse complement strand
CCGTGGAGCTTTCCCTACGTTGGTCCTAGACGCCTCGTCACAGCCTGAGAAACTAACTACACCTAAAGATAGAAATAGGAAAGTTTATCTGCCCGGAGCAGAACCCAAAGATAATAGGAAGCCCCAAACATGTAATGGCGGTTAGACAAGAGGAAATATCTGACACAGAAAGAAAATAGTATAGCAACGCTGGGGCCCAAACTATTAAATAGAAAAGGATAGGAAGGGTACTTACTGCAATCTCAGAAAACCTGAAAAGCACCAACTTATAATTTCAAAATCACTGAGATCACACGACCTCTACCACCTAAATTAGTTCTCTGGTGTAACAAAATAAAAACAGCAGCCACTGAAAAAACTGGAAAAGCAAAAGAACAAAACTCAGTGGCTGAACTAAACTGAGAGGGCAGAAGCCCCCGGAGGGGACCCAGAAACCCCCCACAGAAGTGCAGGAAAAAATGCAAAAATATAGTACAAACACAAAAGAAGAAAAAATTTATTGATAGCAGGAGATGCAGACACGACACAGCAGGCTACAAGGGGAAACTGGAATGAAGGATTCAGACTAGAACAATTGATCACCGGCAACCCTGATGGGAAATGACCCCCTTTTATATAAGCCCAGTCAGTAACACCTGATTCCCAGTCCTCACAATCTTCACTAGCACCGCTTGTAACCACCAGAGGGAGCCTCTGCTCAAAAACTCATCTAAAAACCCATTCAAAACAGTGGAGCGTATGCAACAGATTTGGGACCAGGTAGTGGAGAGGTTGTCCCTCTCTCAGGAGAGGGCCCAGCGGTTTGCTAACCGGATGGGGACTGATGGTCCTCGGTTTTAAAGTGGGGGACTTGGTCTGGTTGTCCTCAAAAATATTCCTATGAGAGTGGCATCTCCTAAATTTAAGCCTAGGTTCATTGGACCTTATAAGATCATGGAGATTCTTAATCCTGTTTCTTTTCGTTTGCTTCTTACAGGGACATTTAAGTCCATAACGTGTTCCAAGTCCTTGTTGAAGAGGTTTGTTGAGCCAGTGGTCCTACTGCTTTGCCTCCTGACCCTGTTCTGGTTGAGGGCAATATGGAGTTTGTGGTTGAGAAAAATATTGAATTCTCGTTTTCTAGACGGAAACTCCAGTATTTGGTTAAGTGGAGAGGTTATGGTCAGGAAGACAGTTCTTGGGTGTTTGCTTCGGACATCTTGTTAGGAGACTCATCCGTGCGTATCATAGAACTTCATCCTGACCGACTGGTTGCTCAAGTGAGGGTCGGTGACCCCTCCTCAAGGGGGGGGTACTGTTGTGAATGGACTTGAATAGTTCTGAGCAGAGGCTCCTCTGGTGGTTACAAGCGGGGTACTGGACTGTCCAGTGAAGATTGTGAGGATTGGGAATCAGGTGTTATGACTGGTCTTATATAAGGGAGTCGCCTTCCCATCAGGGTTGCCGGTGATCAATTGTTCTGGTCTCAATCCTTGATTCCTGTTTCCTTTGTTGCCTGCTGTGTCGTGTCTTGCTCTCTGCTAACAGATAAGACATTTTCTTCTTTTTTTTTTTGTGCTTGTTTTTGCATTTTGTCCTGCACTTCTGTGGGGGCCTTCAGGGTCCCCTCGGGGGCTTTTGCCCTCTCAGTTTAGTTCAGCCACTGATGTTTGTACATTTGCTTTTTCCAGTTTTTCAGTGGCTGCTGTTTTGATTTTGTTACACCAGAGAACTAATTTAGGTGGTAGAGGTTGTGTGATCTCAGGTGTTTTTGAAATTAGTAGAGTTGGTGCTTTTCAGGGTTTTTTGGGATTGCAGTAAGTGCCCTTCCTATCCTTTTCTATTTAGGTAGTTTGGGCCCAACGTTTGCTCATACTATTTTCTGTCTGTCAGTATTTCTTCTTGTCTAACCGCCATTACATGTTTGGGGGCTTTCTATGTTCTTTGGGGATCTGCTCCGGGGCAGATAGCTTTCCTCTTTCTATCTTTAGGTGTAGTTAGTTTCTCAGGCTGTGACGAGGCGTCTAGGACCAACGTAGGAACGCTCCACGGCTGCCTCTCGTTGTGGTGGTTAGTCAGGGTACTGCAATCTCATAGTTTTCCAACTGCTCTGGTGTATTGCCTTTTTTACCTGCACTCCTCAGCTACCGAAACATAACAATTAAACCATTTAAGGTTTAATTCCCCTAATGGTGTCAATATATGTGTGTGCTTTGTACATTGCTATGTAGGTATATATCTGGTGTGAGACAGTGAGTGAATATGTGTTGAATGGGGTGTACATTTTACCTAGGTATAAGGGAAATGTGTGGCTTTGTAAACCTAGTGGTAGAGAAAGGTCACTACACCTTACATTCATTGCACACTTGCAGCTCAGGCTTGAAATACTAGGTGTTAATTAGGAGACCAGAAGTCGGTGTGTTGAAACACAGTCTGAGAGCTAGTTTAGCCTGGACACAGGAGGTGTCTCGGCACAAGAAACAGTCTCCAAGAGTGTTAGAGCTGTCTTTAGCCTGGACAACAGAGAGGTGTCCTGGCACAAGGAAGCAGTCTCCAAGGTGTTAGAGCTGTCTTTAGCCTGGACACAGAGAGGTGTCCTGGCACAAGGAAGCAGTCTCCAAGAGTGTTTGAGCTATCTCAGTTTGGGTGCAGGAAGGACCCCGGACATAGGAGTAGTCTCAGTGCGAATCCGTGTGAAGAGCGGCTGAATAGGAGTGGATCTCTCTCAAGTCTGGTCATGGAAGGTGCCTTCAGAAACAAGGAGGAGTATCTGTGAAGCTCCATACTGGTAACATATGTGTTATGTGTTGTTTTGGGCACAGACTGGTAGAGTCTGGGTCCCGGATAGAGAGGGCCATCTATCTAAGTGTAATTAGAGGCTAGACAAGCCCAGGTTTTCTGTTTATGCTTTGTTTTAATCTGTTTGCTGTGGACTTTAATAAAGCTGGTTGCGGCCAGTTTGCACCAGAAATGCTGTCTGAATGAACTGTTTTCATGCCATTCTGTCTACCCAGACAGCTATCCTAGAGCTAAACCCCCTGGAATGTTACAATTGGCGGAGAATGCTGGGGCAGCGCAGTGCCTGATACAGTTAGTGCTGGAGTGTGTATGCAGCACAGTGGCGAGAGACAGCATTAAAGGTGAAGTCTATTGAAATAGCAGCAGAAAAAAAAAAAAAAAAAAGTGTGTGTCAGCAGAAAGTCTGTTTGGAGCAGTCTTGGAGAGACAGTGGCCCTGATAGGGTCTGCAGAGAGAAAATGTATGCACAGCAAAGCTGAACTTGTTGTGAAAATGACTGTGGAATGTGCAGCAGCAAAAGAAAAGTCTGTGGAGCAGTCTTAAAGAGACAGGAGCCCTAATAGACTTTGCAAAGAAAAAAAAAAAGTGTCTGCACAGCAGAGCTGAATTTTTCTATGGAAAAGACTGTAGAGTGTGTATGTCTTGAGTGAAGACTGCCGTTGTTAAGACAGAGAAGTCTGACAGCATGGATGACAGCATGGAGGCGCTGTTTGAACAAATGGCGCAAGTTAATGTGCAACATAAGACTGCCGTGGTTGAGACAGATAAGTCCGGCAGTATGGAGGAGCTCATTGAGTACCTGACCCAGGCCAGCGAAGCATGCAGCAGAGCATGGAGCAGCAGCGCCTGCAGCACCAGCAGCGCATGCAGCAGGCCCAGCAGCAATTCCTGCAGCAGCAGCAGGAGAATAACCGGTTATTTGTTGAGCAGATGACAGCACCAAAAAAGGATTTCGGTGCCGCGTCCCGAAGTAATGTTGTGAAGGCACCGGCGTTGTCCGCTATAAAGAAGGCAGTAAGACGGTCCTTGAGAAAAATGACACCTCGTGATGATGTGGAGGTATATCTTACTAGGTTTGAGAGACTGGCAGAGAAGGAGAATCTGACACTATCTGAATGGGCCATGGCGGTCGTACCCTATCTGATTGGGGAACCCCAAAAAGTCTGGGCTGACCTGAGCAAGCAGGACAGCGAAGACTATGCCAAGTTGAAAGCGGCGATTCTTACCCGGCTGGGTGTTACGGTGACAGCCCGTGCCAGGGGAGTTCATGACTGGAGATGCAGTTGGGAGTCTGCAGTAAGCAAACCTGATTATGGAGTTGAAAAGGTGATAGTGAACCGCTACACCCGAGCACGTCCTCCTGAGGTACAGCCGTCTGAGAGGTCGTCACTTCAGAGTTCCCGGACGCTGAACTCTCGCGGTAAGAGCGTTCCAGCTGTTGGGGACATGGGGTATGCTGATAAGCGGGTTCAGGCCCGAGGGGACATGTGGGTGGGAGAGTGTGATGGACAGTGTTGGAGCTGGCGTGAAATTGCAGCCAACTGTCCAATAGAGGGGAGCCTATGTGTTGTGATGTTGGCAGATCCCTCTCTCTCTGCGCAGAACCTGTGTGTGTGTCCACCTCAGCCGAAGAGACTGGACCACAGGGGTCTCCGGTGGTTGTAAATGACTGCCCAGCACAGGCCCTCTTGGACTCAGAGAGTCCAGTGACTTCCGTATGTGACAGCCTGATTGATAGGGACTTTATCCCTGATAAGCACCTGAGTATGGTGTGCATCCGTGGAGACACCAAAGTCTACCAGAGACTGCCATGGACTTGGTCCCCAAACTCGGGGAGGTTTCATATGAAGTGGGGGTAGTGAAGAACCTGGTGCAACCCGTCATATTGGGTAATGACTTTCCCCGGTCTAAGGATCTCTGGGGGAAGGGTGATTCTGATGAACAGTGTGATGAAGCTCCTATTGAGGGTGCTCAGTCCCGAGGGGCGGAACACAATGCTAGTGGGCCATTAAAATTATGTGATAATGATGATGACCATGATAATGATGCTGATATTGATAATGATAATGATGATCATGATAATGATGATGACCATGATGATGATGCTGATATTGATAATAATGATGATGCTAATCATAATAGTGATGATACTGATGATGATCATGATAAAGATGAAATTCCTTTGCAGGTGATGTTGGGAGACGAGGATGATGGTTCTCGGGAACCGAGTGTCCCTGACCTGCCTGTGTCCTGTGACAATTTTGGGAGTGAGCCGGTGCGAGACCCCACTCTTAAAACGGCACAGGAAAATATGATTGTTCTAAATGAGGTTTCCCAGGAGCCTGGCTCTGAGGAGAGGTTTCCTCATGCTGCCATGAACAATAACCTGTTGTATAGGGACACTGAAGTCCAGGGAGAGGTCGTGAGTCAGCTCCTAGTACCTGAGCTATATAGAAGTATAGTGCTGGGGTTGTCACATAGTCACATACTTGAGGGACCAGATGGTGAAGTTAATGTTGTGGATGACATGTTAACTAAGGTTCCAGAGCAGGATGTGAATGAAAATGAATTGTATAACCCTGACAGTGAGCAGGATATGAATGAAAATGAATTGTATAGCCCTGACAGTGAGCAGGATGTGAATGAAAATGAAGTGTATGGCCCTGACAGTGAGCCAGATGTGGCTGAGAAAAAGGGGTCAGATAGTGATAGTGAATTATCTGATGACCATAAAGCAACCAGTGCAAATGAGGAAGGCATGGTAGCAGAGGGGGTTGAGAGTCCTGAGAAGAAAGCTGATGCTGACCTTACAGCCAGACAGAAGATGGCATCTGACGATGTTTTACAGTTGGCCGGTTCCCTGGCGAAGACTAAGGTGAAAGGAGGAGAGCTGAGCTTTGGAGGCAGGACTCTGAGACTGAACACAGCACAAGTGGATGCTGTCGAAGATGAGAAGTTGTCGGTGTGTGGTGTGGATCTGCATCATGCCAGGGACTCTGAAGGTGATGCTGCAGAGGTGGGAAGAGCCATGGAGGTGGTGGTCACCAGGCCAGATGCCTCATCGGAGGCTGAGGTTTCGGGTGAGGCTGTGAGGAACAAGACTTAAGATATGGGGACTGACTCTGTCCAGGAATCTGTTTCTGCCGAAGACAGCGGCGTGGACGGGTTACGGTCCGGATCAGTAGCTGGCATTGGTGAGCTCAAGCGCACTTTCAGGGAGGCTACATCGGAGCCACGTCCCAACAAATGGGAAAAGCGATGTGTCACTCCGTTGCCGCTACAGACACACGGGAGCCCAGATGGGATGCAGAACGTGGTGGAAGAGAAGAATCCGGCGGGTTCTGAGCATGTCCTACCAGAAGAGCCTGAAGAAGGGGCTGAAGACATAAAGGACGTCCAACAGATACAAGATGAAGTGATTACTTCTCAGAAAAAACTCCAAACTGTGATGAAGGAGCGTGATGAGAGCCATGAGCATCTTCTGGAGAAGCTCAATGAAGTAAAGAAGGTTCAAGGGAAACTGGAGAAAAGTGAAAAAAACCCCTATGCCTTCTGTGATAGTTGGTCACACATGGTCAGTGCACCGGGGACAGGAGGTACGTGAGTTTCTGAGAAAGAGTCAGCAGAAGTGTTCTGATGTGCGGGTCGTACTTCTCTGGCCAGGCACTATATCGAAACTGAGCCCGGCCCTAAGGTCAAGATGAAACCGTGCAGGATACCCGAGGCCCGCAGAGAGCATAGGCCTGGGAGGGTACAGGGTAGTGCGGATGCTTCAGATGAAGAGAAAGCTGATGTTGGCTATGACTCAGGTGAAGATACAAATGACAGTGGTGAAGATGAAGCTGATGAGGGCCATGACTGGTCCAGAGTTCACTGTCTCTGTTGGATTGTTAACCAGCCCTCCGGTCTGGATGACCAGCCCTCCGGTCTGGAGAAGAGGGGGGGGATATGTGAGACAGTGAGTGAATATGTGTTGAATGGGGTGTACATTTTACCTAGGTATAAGGGAAATGTGTGGCTTTGTAAACCTAGTGGTAGAGAAAGGTCACTACACCTTACATTCATTGCACACTTGCAGCTCAGGCCTGAAAATACTCAGGTGTTAATTAGGAGACCAGAAGTAGGTGTGTTGAAACACAGTTTGAGAGCTAGTTTAGCCTGGACACAGGAAGGTGTCTCGGCACAAGAAACAGTCTCCAAGAGTGTTAGAGCTGTCTTTAGCCTGGACACAGAGAGGTGTCCTGGCACAAGGAAGCAGTCTCCAAGAGTGTTAGAGCTGTCTTTAGCCTGGACACAGAGAGGTGTCCTGGCACAAGGAAGCAGTCTCCAAGAGTGTTTGAGCTATCTCAGTTTGGGTGCAGGAAGGACCCCGGACATAGGAGTAGTCTCAGTGCGAATCCGTGTGAAGAGCGGCTGAATAGGAGTGGATCTCTCTCAAGTCTGGTCATGGAAGGTGCCTTCAGACACAAGGAGGAGTATCTGTGAAGCTCCATACTGGTAACATATGTGATATGTGTTGTTTTGGGCACAGACTGGTAGAGTCTGGGTCCCGGATAGAGAGGGCCATCTATCTAAGTGTAATTAGAGGCTAGACAAGCCCAGGTTTTCTGTTTATGCTTTGTTTTAATCTGTTTGCTGTGGACTTTAATAAAGCTGGTTGCGGCCAGTTTTGCACCAGAACTGCTGTCTGAATGAACTGTTTTCATGCCATTCTGTCTACCCAGACAGCGATCCTAGAGCTAAACCCCCTGGAATGTTACACTGGGTTGGAGTGACAGGTAGTTAGTGCATCCTGTGGGGTCATTAGAGGAGGGTACTAGGAGAATAGTGTACATAGTCATGGGTTAACTGTTATCTGTGAAGGGTCACTAATGGGGGCACGTTAGCTACCCAGTTAGAACGTTAGAAAAAGACGTCAGTGCAGTATTCGGGTTTGGCCACTAGATGGGGCAGAGAGCACATCCAGCCCATAGACACAATAGCTTAGGGACTTTTTGCTAGGGAAAGTTTGCCTCCAAGCGGGAATCTGTCGGGAAGTTCTCCTCGTAGCGGAGATCAGTTGGGGGTGGACCTTCCCACTGTGAGGACGTCCACGTTCCTGGGCCCTAGGCATAGGGTAGGAAGAATAGGGGATCAGCAACCCCTGAAACAAGCTGGAGTAGAATAGACCGCGGTGGTGTGGACCCAGAGAGAGTGGGTTTATGCAGAGAAGTCTGTCTCCAGGGAAAGCAGTTGAAGTGCCGTTTTCACCGGGCTCCTCGTCCCGTCAATACTTATTGGTCCATTCTGGTGTGGCAGCGAAGAAGACGCAGCCTGTGGAGAATGTATTGCTGGTATCGTGTAAGAGATGCTTATGGTGTCTTGGATGTGCTGTGCCCGGAGGAAAATAAAGCAGAACTGTTTGACGTGATTTTGGACTCTGACTCTAATTGCTCCATGCGCTCCCTCACGGGAGGGGAACTGTCACGCTGTATAGCAGATATATATATGTGATGTCAGTAATCTATATCAAAAGGGCAACATACTATATAACATGCGCATAGATATATGATAACATAGAATTACCTGACAGAATGTCCAGTGGGTCAATACTGAATCCGTTATACGCTGTCTCCGGCTAGAGGGTGACCGGGGTCTATGCTGACCCTAAACTGGGGTCCTGACTAATCCCTCTACCTGGAGGTACTGTTAAAGGTACAGAGGTCCAGGCCACCAGCGTAAACCCTGTCTCCTATCAATCCCTGCCAACTGTAATCTAGTCCTAAGAAGGACCCTGATTACCACCAAAGGGAATGAACAGGTAACGGTTAATGAACAGAAAGACATACAAGAAAGACAAGAAATAAAGTAAATAAAGTCTTACATACAACACTCACACACAGTAGGAACACCTAAGGTCTCAGAGATAAACTATAAGCTATAAGAGTAAAAACAACTAAGGAGCTCTTAGCTTAAGTATTCTCAGAACCGCTCCAGTCTGCTAGACTACATGAATGCTTTCACCGGCGTCTAACACCCAGACTGGCAGGAATATAAAGGAAACTAATTAGAACATAATCAAAAGCAGCCGGGCGAGGCTGGACCTAGTCTTAGCAAAGAGCTAGGTAAAATTAACTCTCTCATTACCAAACACAAAGAAACAGCAGCTCAGCTGTGAGAAGTCAGAATGTGCAATCGCGACGATCTTCGTGGCGATGCACCCATGACAGTACCCCCCCTTCTACGAGGGGCCTCCGGACCCTCATGACCAGGTCTGTCCGGGTAAGTTGTGTGAAAGGTCCGAACCAATCGATCTGCGTTAGCATCAGACGCAGGGACCCACGTCCTCTCCTCAGGACCATACCCCCTCCAATGAACTAAGTACTGAGGGGATCGGCGACTGAGACGTGAGTCAATGATTTTCGACCCATGAAATTCCACGTTATCATTGACTACCACTGAAGGAGGAGGTAGAGGTGACGGTATGACTGGTGCCACATACTTTTTAAGTAATGACTTGTGAAACACATTATGAATTTTAAACGTAGGAGGGAGGTCCAGACGAAATGCCACAGGATTAATTATGGAACTGATCCTGTACGGCCCGATGAATCTGGGACCCAACCTCCAGGAGGAAACTTTAAGTTTTATATTCCTGGTAGACAACCAAACCAGATCGTTCACCTTCAGATCTAGACCAGAAACTCTCCTCCTATCAGCCATCCGTTTGTAACGGTTCCCCGTAACCTTCAGTCTTAAGCGATCTGGAACTATCAGTCTCCCTGGAAGTCCCACAGGGCGTCCCCCTGAGCCCCCAATACCTCCCCCTCAAGCTCAGAGCATACAGCTGACACTACAACTCCCTCCTGAGGAATAGGAACCGGATCATCCGTCTTCCCGGCCCCTGGGAAAGTACGAGATAAGGCATCAGGAAGCAACTTTATTGAGCAGTCATATGCGCGATGAGGAGGTAACTCTTTACACCCCTCCTCTGAGAACATCACCCCAAAGTCCTCCAGAAAAGGAGTCCTAGGCACAACCGCACCGATGACCGTGCTCATGCAGTTATTCCTGCAAAATTCACCCCACTGGCTTATCTTTCTGGATTGCCAATCAATCACTGGGTTATGTTTAGCCAACCAAGGAAGTCCCAACACAATAGGAGTAGGTAGACCCTCCAACACATAACAAGACAATTGCTCTTTATGTATTGCCCCTACTCGAAGATCTATGTTATGAACAGCTTGTACCAAGCTACCTTGACCGAGAGGTCTAGAATCAATAGAGACTATAGGGACCGGTTTGGCCAATACACTCAGTTGCATACCATGCACCTGGGCAAACCGAGCGTCCACCAGATTAGCCCCGGACCCACTATCAAGAAAAACAGAAATCCTCTCAGTTCTAGTACCAATCACCACCTCCGCAGGCACGAGAAACTGAGAGGGATTTGGGGACGAAATACACACTCCCAGGTTAACTCCTTTGCTCAAAGAGGCCCGGGATGGACACCCCCCAACAAAATGTCCCTCTCTCCCGCAAAAGAAACACCTTCTAGTCTTGCGGTGCACCGCCGATTCCCTCCTACAAAATGATGTCCCTCCCAACTGCATGGGCTCCTCAGAACAGACCAGGGGAACCTCAGTATAAGGGACTTTAGTAGTAGGTGGAGTCATCACGGGAGGCGGAGTTACCTCGCGTCTTCCCCGAAGTCGTCTATCAATGCGAATAGCGAGGGCCATAGCAGCCTCCAGTGATGGAGGAGAATCATACTGAGCCAACACATCTTTTAATTTGTCAGACAACCCTTGACAAAACTGGCTCCTAAGAGCTGGGTCATTCCACTGAGTATCTGTTGCCCATCTACGGAACTCAGAAGAATATTCCTCCGCTGGACGATTTCCTTGCCGTATTTTACGTAACTTTGTTTCAGCAAGGGAGACTCGATCCGGATCATCATATACCAGACCCAGGGCAGTAAAAAATCGATCCACTGACTGTAGATCTGGGGAGCCTGGAGGAATAGAGAACGCCCAAGATTGAGGGTCCCCTTGTAAGAGCGAGATAACAATTCCCACCCTCTGCTCTTCACTCCCAGATGACCGAGGCCGCAGCCGAAAGTACAATTTACATGCCTCCCGGAAGGTAAAAAATTTGTCCCGCCCACCAGTGAACCTGTCCGGGAGAGCAACCTTAGGTTCAGATCTGGTTTGCTCCGGGGGGGACAAAACCTTGGACTTAATGTCTGCAAACTCCATGGACAACCCCTGCAACTGCCGGGCCAGCTGGGCTACTGGATCCATGACAGCTGGGGAGAATCTTTAGTATGGCCGGTGAAAATGTCCCGCTGTATAGCAGATATATATATGTGATGTCAGTAATCTATATCAAAAGGGCAACATACTATATAACATGCGCATAGATATATGATAACATAGAATTACCTGACAGAATGTCCAGTGGGTCAATACTGAATCCGTTATACGCTGTCTCCGGCTAGAGGGTGACCGGGGTCTATGCTGACCCTAAACTGGGGTCCTGACTAATCCCTCTACCTGGAGGTACTGTTAAAGGTACAGAGGTCCAGGCCACCAGCGTAAACCCTGTCTCCTATCAATCCCTGCCAACTGTAATCTAGTCCTAAGAAGGACCCTGATTACCACCAAAGGGAATGAACAGGTAACGGTTAATGAACAGAAAGACATACAAGAAAGACAAGAAATAAAGTAAATAAAGTCTTACATACAACACTCACACACAGTAGGAACACCTAAGGTCTCAGAGATAAACTATAAGCTATAAGAGTAAAAACAACTAAGGAGCTCTTAGCTTAAGTATTCTCAGAACCGCTCCAGTCTGCTAGACTACATGAATGCTTTCACCGGCGTCTAACACCCAGACTGGCAGGAATATAAAGGAAACTAATTAGAACATAATCAAAAGCAGCCGGGCGAGGCTGGACCTAGTCTTAGCAAAGAGCTAGGTAAAATTAACTCTCTCATTACCAAACACAAAGAAACAGCAGCTCAGCTGTGAGAAGTCAGAATGTGCAATCGCGACGATCTTCGTGGCGATGCACCCATGACAGGAACACCTTCACGACATAGACATGACAGAGGTAAATCACCACACAGCTTCCAGTGCGCCAGCCTCGCGGCCGTACTTTTACACCTTTACCTCTGCTGACACTCGGTATGCGGACTGCATTACTGGGGGATTGGTACCAGTGTCTACATGATGAGTCGCTAAGTGAGTCCTCCCAGGCTTCCCTGTGAAGACTTCTGTGAACTCGTTGAACACCCCCATCAGCTCAGACCTCTGACTGTGAGATAGCTCAGGGTTAAACTCCGCTGACTGCAGGAACTTCATATACTGAGTCCCAGTCCCCATATCTAGTAACAGATCAGCCTCCCCTTCTTCAGGCAGGCTACAGACAGGTAACACACAGGCCTCCCTGTCATGATGAGCCTTCAGCATATTTACATGGAATACTTTCTCATCTAGGGTCACCACATAGTTAACATCATTTAGCCGCTTGTGTACAGTGTATGGTCCCTCCCATGCAGCCTGTAATTTATTCTGTAACATAGTGACTAACACACAAACTTTCTGCCCCTCCTCGTAGGCCCTCAGTCTGGCATTATGGTCGTACCAGACCTTCTGGTTGATTTGGGCCTGGTTCACGTTCTCATGGGCCAGGTTGCTTAGTTTTTGCATTCTTTCTCTGAGCCACAGTACATATTTGACCGCCGAGACTCCTGTAGTTTTTGGGTCACCCTCCCAACAGTCCTTAATCAAATCAAGTGGCCCCCTGACCCTCCAACCATAAACCAGTTCAAAAGGGGAGAATCCTGTAGACGCCTGGGGTTCCTCTCTGTACGCAAACAGCAGATGGGGGAGGTACCGCTCCCAGTCTCTTCCTTCAGTCTCCACCAGCATTTTGAGCATTTGTTTTAATGTTCCGTTAAAACGCTCGCAGAGTTCATTGGTTTGGGGATGATAGGCGCTGGCCACAAAATGCTGCACTTTTATTTTTCCGCAGAGGCTTTCCTCAGATCGGACATGAATTGGTTTCCCTGATCGGTTAACATTTCCCTGGGGAAACACACACGAGAGAAAACAGTAAAGCATCCGCCACTTTGCTTGGATGGAGGACAGTGCCACAGCTTTCGGATATCATGTAGCATAGTCCACCACTGAGGATGAACTTTTTGCCAGAGATGCTAGGTAGTGCAAGTGGCCCTATGATATCTACAGCCACTTGTTGGAAAGGCTCATTGATCACTGGCAGTGGTTTCAATGGGGCTTTCTGTATAGTTCCAGACTTTCCATCTCTCTGACAAACTACGCAGGATCGACAGTAATTTGCTATATCTGTCCCCATCTTGGGCCAATAGAAGTTGTGTCAGACGAGCTTTAGTCTTTTGTATTCCAAGGTGTCCAGCCAGAGGAATTTCATGAGCAATTTCAATAATTGTTCCCTAAATGGATAAGGGACAACCAGCTTCTTTTCACAGTCCCAAGGTTCTGTAGTATCCGTAGGGAGAGTCTCTTTACAGTCTGCCCTGCTCCCAGTATATTCCTTGTCAGAAGCAGTAGGAGGTTGGTCTGCAAGACATCTGAGCTTCTCCAGACTGACATCTGTCCGCAGGGCCTCCTGGAAGCTCTGACTGTCAGTCTGCAGGCCCTGGCCTAGTGTGAAAGCCAGTCTCTTGTCTGAAGCTGAGTCTTCAGGGTCGGTTATCAGGGACCTCGGTGGGTCTGCCATGTGGGGGGACTCCCGGCCATAGTATGCCCCCCTGTTCTGGCAGTTCTATTTGAGACTCATTCTCTAATCTCTGGGGTTGAGTCTGAGCCTCAGCCTGACTCCGGGTCACAGCGGCCACATACGTACATTCCTGTACATTAGTACATTTTCACTTCTCACACAGGGTCTCAGTTGGGTCACTTGCTTCCACCTTCTCTGTAGCATTTATTTGCAAGGAAGGGACATAGTGGGACACCATCCTCCCCAAGTCTGTGCCTAGCAACACATTGGTGGGAATAGCCTCTGATACTCCCACCTCTCTCAGTCCTTTCCTTGATCCCCAGTCCAGGTACACACGGGCCATGGGCACGGCAGGGCTGACCCTTCCAACCCTGTTTATAGACATAGTCTTTCCTGGTATGATATCTGACAGGTTTACCGTTTCTGGGCGCACCAGATTTATCTTTGCTCCAGTGTCCCTGAGGCCAATTGTGACTTTATTGCCAACAGTGACAGATTGACAGTTCTCATTGGTCCTCACATCAGAGCCGGCCACAAAGAGGACAGAAGGTGGGGACCCTGACGGCTTTGGGGTGGTAGTTGGGCGGTTCTCCCTATCAGGGCAGAATGAGCACTGAGCTGAACTGTTATGTTTCGGTAACTGAGAAGAAATAGCAAAAGCGGTAATACACCAGAGAGGCTGGAACCTATTGGATTGCAGTAACCTGAACTAACCACACAACTAGAAGTAGCCGTGGAGCGTTCCTACGTTGATCCTAGACGCCTCGTCACAGCCTGAGAGATAACTACACCTAAAGGCAGAAAGATGAAAGCTATCTGCCCCGGAGCAGATCCCCAAAGAAAATAGGAAGCC
This sequence comes from Oophaga sylvatica, assembly GCA_033576555.1. Classification (NCBI taxonomy): domain Eukaryota; kingdom Metazoa; phylum Chordata; class Amphibia; order Anura; family Dendrobatidae; genus Oophaga; species Oophaga sylvatica. The sequence continues at coordinate 45,728 of JARQOD010003891.1, read as the reverse complement.
CCCAAACATGTAATAGCGGTTAGACAAGAAGAAAGCACGAACACAGACAGAAAATAGAATGAGCAAATGCTGGGGCCCAATCTGTCTAGACAGAAAAGTACAGGAAAGAATTCTGACTGCAATCCAACAAAAAGCCTAACAAAAATACCAGAACTTCTGATTGCCAAAAAACCTGAGATCACACAATCTCATCCACCTAAATCATATCTCTGGTGTAACAAAACACTATTCAGCAAATAAAAAGTAACAAAGGAGCAAAGCAAAAGTGCAGACAAAAACGGCGCACAATTGCAGCGCCAGACCCCCAAAAGGGGACAGGCTGCAGTCCACTGCAAGCAGCAAACCAGCAATGAAAATCAAACAGAGGAAAAAACAGCAAACACTTATCTGAAGGAGAGCAGGAAACTAGCAGTGCTTCAAGCAAGACCAGAAGGAACAACTGATAGCCGGCAAGGCTGCTGGGAACTCAGGCCACTTATATCCTACCATTCAGTGCCAGCTGAAGGCCATTCATTAATCAGTTCATTACCCTCAGCAACCACCGGAGGGAGCCCCAGCTCAGAAGCCGCCTCCAGCATATTCACAACACTGAACCTTGTAGAACTGGTGCACTCCTCGCAAGGAGACCAATTCTTTAGTACAGGGAGTAATTGCTTAATCCATGCACTAATAGAAATAAATTCTATCCCACCGCTCTGCCGCCAGTTATCACAAATTACCAGGGAGGATATATTCGTATATCCCACCGCTCTGCCACCAATTTGTCACATACCCGCTTTTCAGCACGTGACTTGGGGTTGCGCCTACAAGGGTTAATCTATCTCCTCTCACTCAGTCCCGCATTCAACCTCTGTCCTATGCTGCAATGGGGGCATAAATCACACCCCGACACAGACCACACACCCCGCTTCATACACGCTGCCACCACTCACCGAATACACGGGCGATGAGTCCTGGAAGTACTACTACTGTCTGTCAATCACCAGGATCACACACTCTAAGGCTATGGATTCTTTTAGAGCAGACAATATTCAAACTTATTAAAGTTTTAAGCTTTAATAGAAAAGGTACAGTGCTTACAATAAAAGAATATAAAAATGTGGAAATAAAAAGTGACATACAAATATGCAAAACAGTTATACAAATAAAAGACTGAAAAGTTACAAAAATATCTAAACTTTGTTGTCTGGTATTCTGCTCCCTGAGGGGGAGGAATATGAAAAGGCTCACATCAGCTTGGCTGCCCCTCAATCTGTGAACAACCGTCTATGGGTAAAGGCCTAATTTATAGATTTACCCTGAAGATCAGATTTCTAGACCAGCCTCTCATGTTAATATTCTGATTCCTCGTTTGTGACTGGACCATGGCTACTTTACCAATGAATACATTATTTTCCTCTGAACACTTTTTGTGTAACCTTGCTTTCTCATAGTAAATAAAAATTGTCAGGTTGCAATTTGGCGCCTCCCTTCAAAGGAGTCAGAAGGGGTGAAATGTTTCCAATTCTGTGTGTCAGAAGGCACTCTGGGGCTGGAGACCCTGAGACCAGGAAAGCTGTGTTTTCTCGTGATAATGTAATACTATTGTAGGAACTCGAGGATTCTGATAGCGTGGGGCAATGAACAATCAGAGACGGGTTTCTTTGAATGCAAATAATGTATTTGTGAAACAGCAAAACACCCAAAAACAATATTCAAACAACCCGTAGTGACATGCAATGAAACAAGTCCATATATATACACAAGTCCAGTTATATGAATCCGGATATATAAGTCCTTGAACCTCTATAGCGAGGGCGGTAAAGTTCTTACGACGGAGTCCTCACACAAATGTGACCACAAGGTAAGTCTGATGCACAGGTAACGTGGCTGGATTTACACACTGCTGGTGTGTGAAGAGTCAGATCCAGGTATGCAGAAAACACAGGGAGGTCCAGGAACAAGTTAATCTCAGTTGTGGCTTAATTCAGTGAAGTCCAACAACAAGTTCATATGTCAGTAAGATTCCAGTAACAGTTCCAACAGCTCTCACCGGAGGGAGTGAACGAAGGGTTAAACAGCAACAGTTCAGAAACACAGTTCTTACCAGATGGAGTGAACCAAGGGTTAAATTCCCAAGTCAACAGGTTAGTGATAACACAGTAAGTGCAACTTAAGGTACTTCCACACTACATAATCCTGCTAGCGATCTCGTTAGCGTCGCATACTAATGAGATCGCTAGCGGGATTGTTTCTATATCGCTAGTAGCTACCTATTTTAGCGATGTCGTTAGGACGCTATCGCGGTTAGCGATCTCCTTAACGACTTTAGCGGTACAAAAGTACCGCTAAATCGCTAAAAAAGGTGCCACACTCAGCGATTAGATACTTACCAGCGGGGCGCCAGCGACGAAAATAGGGTCCGGAACGATCGCTGTGATGAACGACATCACAGCAGGGGCCTCGTCGCTGGTAGATGCCGCACACAACAACATCGCTAACGGGATCGCTAAATAGTGAAGTTTTTTAGCGATCCCGTTAGCGATGTTGTTTAGTATGGCATACCCTTTACATATGCAGAGAATGTCCAGAGCCAGGGGTAGAAACTGCTGTGGCTGAGAAACACCTGAAGATAAGGTTATGCACTTTCCTGGTAAATACACAAAAGATCTGTGAGGAACAAAGCAGCTGGGTTGCAGGGAAACGGAAGCAGAATACTCCAGCAGGGAAGCCAGCACCTGAGCCGGGTTTTAAACAAACGAACAGGAAGTAGGGCACACAAAACAGCAAACTCCATTTTAACAAAGGGCAAAATCATTGACAAAGTTACCTAGAAAACCCGGAATACTGACATTACTCCCCCCCTAAAGACGGCCTCCGGACGGTCCTGGACCAGGCCTGTCCGGGTATCTCCGATGAAACTGAGCAATCTTCAGAGGCGCATTGATGTTACTTACTGGTTCCCAAGAATCATTTTCAGGAGAGTAACCTTGCCATCTAACTAGATACTGAAGCCGGTTTCTATGAAGTCTCGAATTAACAATATCCTGTACCACGAATTGTTCTTCGCCATCAACCAACACTGGTGGAGGGGGAGGTACGATACGTCCCTGAAACGTGTTAGGAGAGACTGGTTTTAATAAGGAAACATGAAATACTGGGTGTACCTTTAAAGTCCGTGGTAGCTTCAACCGACAGGCAACAGAGCTCACAATCCCAGTGATCTTGAATGGACCGATGAATTTCTGTCCCAGTTTCTGCGAAGGAACACCCAATTTTAGATTCTTGGTGGACAACCAAACCGAGTCTCCTACCTTATACATAGGTGCTGGTTTCCGGAATCTATCGGCCGACTTCTTGTAACGCTCCTGTGCTGTGGTCAGGAGTCCTTCAAAACTTCAAGATTACGTTGCAACGCCGTCACTCTGTCTTCAACCGCTGGTACCGAAATCGTAACCGGAGACCTAGGCAAAATACTTGGATGATAACCCAGGTTGGCAAAAAAAGGCGTTACCTTCGTGGAACTGCTTTGGGAGTTGTTGTACGAAAATTCCGCTAAAGGAAGTAGCTTCAGCCAATCGTCCTGCAAATGACTGACGTAACAGCGTAGATATTGCTCCAAGGTTTGATTTGTCCGTTCGGTCTGCCCGTTGGTCTGAGGATGGTATGCAGAAGACAAGCAAACATTAATGTGGAGCGCAGAACAAAATCCTTTCCAAAATCTAGAGGTAAATTGTATTCCCCGGTCAGAAATGATGTCATCTGGTACCCCATGCAGCCGGAAAATGTTCTGGATAACTAGATCTACTGTCTCTGTAGCTGAGGGAAGACCAGCACACGGAATGAAATGAGCAGCTTTCGTTAAACGATCTACTACCACCAAAATAGTATTTTTACCACCAGAGGTGGGTAACTCCACAATAAAGTCCATCGAAATAGACCCCAAGGGCGAGACGGTACAGGTAGCGGTTTAAGAAGACCAGTAGGTGAAACGCGAGGAACCTTGTACCGGGCACAAACTTCACAAGAGCGGACATAGTCATTCACATCCTTCAAGCAGGTAGGCCACCAAAAAAAAACGAGTTAACAATTCCTGCGTCTTCTGTACCCCCTATGACCAGCCAATTTAGAGTCGTGGACCAATTTGAGAACTCGAAGTCTTACAGCCTCTGGGACATAAATACATCGATCTCTAAGCCACACACCATTCTGAAGGACAAGATTCACATTGTCAGGTGGAGCTGCAAGAAATACGTCACCGTCATAGGCCAGCTTGATCTCCTGCCACAAGTCCCGGTTCCGGAGCACTCCAACGAAATTGGCCTCCGACAAGATGGTCTTCGACGGGGTCCCAGGCACGGAATCCACGGTATGGATTCGGGATAATGCGTCAGCTTTCCCATTACGTGAACCTGGGCGGTACGAAATAATAAAATTAAACTGGTTCAAGAACAAACTCCACCTAGCTTGTCGAGGAGAAAGACACCTGGCAGACTTAAGGAATTCCAAATTGCGATGATCCGTGAGTACTACTACCTGCTGAGTTGCCCCTGCAAATGGTGTCTCCATTCCTAAAAGGCAGAAATAATTGCCAAAAGTTCCTTATCTGCCACATCATAGTTCAGTTCTGCAGAAGATAACCTACGAGAGAAGAAGGCACACGGGTGCAGCAAACCTTTGTCTCCGGTACGTTGTGAGAGGATAGCTCCCAATGCACAGTCAGACGCGTCCACCTCCACGATAAAAGGCTGTGCAGGATCCGGATGCATCAATATTGGAGCCGTGGTAAAACAACCCTTCAGGCGATCAAAGGCTTCCTGAGCTTGCGAAGACCATTCAAACTTCTTCCCCTTCTTGGTGAGGAGAGTGATGGGACGGACAATTTCTGAAAAATTTTGGATAAACCGTCTATAAAAGTTAGCAAAGCCAATGAATCGTTGTACCTCCTTAATGTTTCCTGGTACCGGCCAGTCCAAGATTGCCTGGATCTTGCTGGACTCCATATTCAATCCCTGAGGCGAGATAACATAGCCTAAAAATTGAATTTCAGAACAATGGAACTCACACTTTTCGAGTTTGATGTACAAATGATTATCTCTCAAACGTCTAAGTACGGTTTTGACATGTTCCTGATGTTCCTGTAAGGAGTCAGAAAAGATTAAGATGTCATCGAGGTAAATTACCACATATTGGTCCAATAAATCCCTGAAAATATCGTTGGCTAAATGTTGAAAATCAGCAGGAGCGTTACAGAGTCCGAATGGCATCACCAAATATTCAAAATGTCCATACCGGCATCTAAAAGCTGTCTTCCATTCGTCTCCGGGCCGTATACGGAGTAAATTATATGCCCCACGAAGATCTAATTTGGTAAATACTTTGGCCTGGCGAACTCTTTCCAACAATTCTGGAATTAGGGGCAACGGGTACCTGTTACGAATGGTTACCTTATTTAACTCCCGGTAGTCAATGCAGGGTCTTAGAGTACCATCCTTCTTCTTTACAAAGAATATTGGAGCTCCCGCTGGTGAAGAAGATGGTCGGATAAACCCCTTGGCTAAATTCTCATCTATATACTCTCGTAAAGATTTTAATTCCGGAGCCGCCAACGGGTAAACATGGCCGAAAGGAATAGCTGCTCCAGGAAGCAATTCTATGGGGCAGTCATACGGTCTATGTGGGGGACGTTGATCTGCCTTCCTTTTAACACAAATGTCTGAGAATTCCTGATAAATCAGAGGGAGAGTAGGTACCTGTATCACCTCTTCCAAGTTCTGGGTAACTGGAGCCGCTACAGTTGGACTGATGGTAGAACTGCACTTCGGGAGAAAGGTTATCTTCTTGGTTTCCCAATTGATGATTGGATTTTGTGACCGTGACCAGGGAATTCCTAAAATTACAGGAAAATGAGGAGAAGATATTAACATGAATAAAAGTGTTTCTTGATGGTCTGGTTCCATCTTACACTCCAGAGGCACTGTCTCCCGATCTACTGGTCCAGAAACTAATGGGGAACCATCCACCGTTTCCATAGTGATTGGTGAAGCTCTTAGTTGTGTCTTTATACCATGTTCCTTTGCAAAAGAAGAATCCATGAAATTCCCACCTGCTCCAGAGTCTATCATGGCAGAACTTGATATCCACTGTTCCTCCCACTGAATCTGAATAGGAAGAGAACAATGTGAATATTTCTCCCCTTGATCTTTAGGGGAAGTCGGCATCAGTATTGGGGGGGGAAAACCGCATCTAGATGTAGACTGGTCTCCGAAACTTCAGACTCAGCGTCTGTGTTATCATAATCCCCTACTACCGCCAACACCTTGTTGGGTCGCCTAGGACATTTAGGACAATTGATGAGGAAATGGTCCGATTGACCACAATAGAAACATAAGCGCTCACGGAGACGGTATTCGCGGCGTTCATTATTCTCACGTCTCTGCAGTGAGTCCACCTGCATAGGCACCTCCTCAGCCTCTCGCGGGTTTTTGCCTGTGGTTTCCCTGGACGGAAGAGAGAAATTAGTAATGCGATTTACAGCGGCCCATTTTTCTTGTCTGCGTTCAGTTAAACGGATATCAATACGTACACAGTGCTGTATAAACAATTCAAACTCCTGTGGAGACTCTGAACGAGCTAGCTCATCTTTGATTGCATTTGACAAACCTTTTCTAAAGATTGGTAATAAAGCATTGTTTTCCCACTGGGTGTCCACCACTAACCTTTTAAATTCAGTAACATATTCTATGACTGACCGTTTCCCCTGGCGTAAGGAAAGCAAGGCAGATTCAGCGGTAGCACGGCGGTTGGGATCGTCGAACATTTGCGCCATGGCTGCCAGAAAATTGTCCAAATTATTTAGACGGGTATCGTGACTTTCAACCATAGGATTTGCACAAGCCAGTGCCCGTGATGTCAACAACATAATAATACATAGAACCTTAGATCTATCAGACCGGTTATAGGAGGCATGTACATCAAAAAATAATATACATTGATTAACAAACCCACGGAATTGACTTCGGTCACCATTAAACGGAATGGAGGCAATTTGGGCATACTGGTGGATGAGGTAGGCTCAGTAGGTAAGGCCTCCAGGACTCCTAACCTAGCACGTAGATCTTGGAGAGCCTGACCAAACCCCTGTGCATTGTGGTTAACCCGAGACTCCAAGTCTCTAATCTGATTGTGTGCAGCCGCCACCTCCTGCTGCAATGAGTTAACTATGGTGAACAGTTTGTCTGCCCGTGTCTCCGTCATTGCCCCAGCAGAATCCCTTTTTTAGGCTGGAGTATCCTGTAATACTATTGTAGGAACTCGAGGATTCTGATAGCGTGGGGCAATGAACAATCAGAGACGGGTTTCTTTGAATGCAAATAATGTATTTGTGAAACAGCAAAACACCCAAAAACAATATTCAAACAACCCGTAGTGACATGCAATGAAACGAGTCCATATATATACACAAGTCCAGTTATATGAATCCGGATATATAAGTCCTTGAACCTCTATAGCAAGGGTGGTAAAGTTCTTACGACGGAGTCCTCACACAAATGTGACCACAAGGTAAGTCTGATGCACAGGTAACGTGGCTGGATTTACACACTGCTGGTGTGTGAAGAGTCAGATCCAGGTATGCAGAAAACACAGGGAGGTCCAGGAACAAGTTAATCTCAGTTGTGGCTTAATTCAGTGAAGTCCAACAACAAGTTCATATGTCAGTAAGATTCCAGTAACAGTTCCAACAGCTCTCACCGGAGGGAGTGAACGAAGGGTTAAACAGCAACAGTTCAGAAACACAGTTCTTATCAGATGGAGTGAACCAAGGGTTAAATTCCCAAGTCAACAGTTTAGTGATAACACAGTAAGTGCAACTTACATATGCAGAGAATGTCCAGAGCCATGGGTAGAAGCTGCTGTGGCTGAGAACCACCTGAAGATAACCTGGTTATGCACTTTCCTGGTAAATACACAAAAGATCTGTGAGGAACAAAGCAGCTGGGTTGCAGGGAAACGGAAGCAGAATACTCCAGCAGGGAAGCCAGCACCTGAGCCGGGTTTTAAACAAACAAACAGGAAGTAGGGCACACAAAACAGCAAACTCCATTTTAACAAAGGGCAAAATCATTGACAAAGTTACCTAGAAAACCCGGAATACTGACAGATAACATGTCATGACCTTTGTGAAGAGATGCCGCCTAGAACAGATGCTAATTTACTGCTGGTCATTAGGGTTGAGCATTCCGATACCGAAACCTGGTTCCGATACCTGAAATCTAATGTAAGTCTATGGGAACAAAATATCGGAATATTTTTAATTCCGATATTTTGTTCCCATAGACTTACATTGGATTTCAGGTATCGGAACCGGGTTTCGGTATCGGAATGCTCAACCCTACTGGTCATACATCTTACAAATATATATTTCTACTGCAGTCCGTGAGAATGGGCCTCGCATAACCTCTGCAATATCATTCTCGCTGTCAGGAATCACGGTCGATGACGTTATTGACGTGGTCGACCATGAGAAAATTAGTGGACAACATGGTACCTACTTAGATTTTATTTTTATTAACCCCTTCACACCAAAGCCCATTTTCGTTTTATTATTTCCATTTTTACTTCCACCTCCCCTTCTTCCCAGAGCCATAACTCTTTATTTCTCTGTCCACGTAGACATATGAGGGCTTGTTTCTGGCAGGACGACTTGTACTTTTGAATGACATCATTCATTTTACCACATAGTGTGGTGAAACTGAAAAAAAAACAATTCTGACATTGTTTTTTGGGAATTGCTTTTACGGCGTACATTTTGTGGTAAATAGACCATGCAAACTGCTTCTCATCAATATGATTAAGGTGATACCAAACAAGTCCAGTTTTTTTATTATTTTAGTGTTGAAAAAAAATTTGAAGTTTGCAACAACAAAAAAAAATTGAGGGAGTTGTTTCATCATTTTCCAAGACCCGTAACATTTTTTGTTCGTCCAATGGAGCTGTATGATAGCTTATCTTCTGGGGGCGAGTGAAGTTTTTATTAGTACCACTTTGGGATACATGTGACTTTTTAATCACTTGTACAGCATTTTTTGTGGCATTATGGTGATCAAAAAAACGTAATTTTGATGTTCTTCTATTTTTTCTGTTTGCTATGTTTACCGATCGGGTTAACTGTATTTTTATTTTGATAGATCGACCTTTCTGAACCGGCGACACCAAATATGTGTATTTTTTTATATCTTTATTTTCACTAAGAGGAAAGGGACTTGAAAGGGTGATTTGAACTTTTATTTATTTATTCATATTTTTTAATACTTTATTTTTTTACTTTTTACTGATTTTGTTAGCTGCCACCGCTTAAAGATGCAAATGTCCGATCGCCTGTGCTACAGAAGCGATGCCTCAGCATTGCTGCATATAGCAGAAAGCACAGTCTCCTTTGAAGATCTGTCACAGGCAGGGTTTCAAAAGAGTTCCATAATAATCAAGGGGGTCATCATGACAACCCATCGGCAAACTTCAATCACGTCACGGGTGCGTCGATGGATGGAAATAAGAACATATGCGCTCGTCTATGCAAGGTAATCAACCCCATAATCTATTACCCCTCTTGCCAGTGCAACAGGGCGAGCAGGAAGAGCCAAAGCTAAGCGCCAGTGTTATTAGTCTGGGAGACGGACAATATCCATGGTCCCTTCCCAGTCTATTAAGATCAACTTGCATCTTTCTGTTTAGCTTTTATTGGTTATTAAAAATAGTGGGGTTCTCACGTTTTTTTTTCCGGGGACACCCCTTTTTACTAACCAGTAAAGCCCAGACAGACAGCTGTGAGCTGATAATAATAGTCTGGAAACCGTTATGGATATTGTCCCCTTCCCAGATCAATAACACCAATCCCCCGCTGTCTGCTTTCAGTCTGTTGGTTGTTAAAAATAGGGGGGACCCCATGTAATTTTTTTGCTTTTATTTATTTATTAACAAGTGCATCAAAATACACACCCAAGGTACAGCCACCAAGTCTCACGGTAGCTCGAGTGCCGGACTATTGAGTGCCAAGTACTAGACTCATGGTTGTTCATGGCGTTGCACAGCATGAGAACCAGCTGCTATGAACTCAGGTGACCTTACAGTAAGGTTACAGCAGTTCATAGGTCAGCTCACACAGAACTTAACATGAGAACTGCTGCCTATGCCCTGTGGTAACACTAATTACGTCACCACTCGTCACTGCCTTTGCTTTAGCTGGTTATTAAAAATAGGGGGGACCCAAAACATTTTTTAGGGTACCCCCTATTTTTAATAAATAGCTAAGGCAAATCAGACAGCTGATATTAATAGGCTTAGCAGCTGTGTGGATATTGTCCTTTTCCTGTCTAAAAATACCAGCCCCCCAGCTACCTATTTTCCCTCAGCTGGTTTTAAAAAGAAAGAGGACTGCACGTTGGTTTTTTTTTTATTATTATTATTATTTATTTTAACTGTCCAACCACTCAGAACCGTGCCATTACTTGACATGGCTGTGATAGAGTCGGAAGTGCCCACACCTATAAAGCTTGTTGATTGGCTGCGCTGCAGCCTTTCACACTTACCAAAGCTCGCACAATCAACAAGAAACCTGGCACACCATCTTGACTAAAGAGCTCAAGCGGGCTTCCAGGGTTGCTGAATGGAGATGGAAAAGATCCCATTCCAAAGAGCACTTCAACGCATTCAAATAGTCCATCACTACTTTCAAGTCCACACTCACTGCAACAAAACAAACATACTTCTCATCTCTCATGTGCTCTGTTGTGAATGGACTTGAAATGAGTTCTGAGCAGAGGCTCCCTCTGGTGGTTACAAGCGGTACTGGACTGTCCAGTGAAGATTGTGAGGATTGGGAATCAGGTGTTACTGACTGGTCTTATATAAGTGAGTCGCCTTCCCATCAGGGTTGCCGGTGATCAATTGTTCTGGTCTCAATCCTTGATTCCTGTTTCCTTTGTAGCCTGCTGTGTCGTGTCTGCATCTCCTGCTAACAGATAAGACATTTTCTTCTTTTTGTTTTTGTGCTTGATTTTTGCATTTTGTCCTGCACTTCTGTGGGGGCCTTCAGGGTCCCCTCCGGGGGCTTTTGCCCTCTCAGTTTAGTTCAGCCACTGATGTTTGTACATTTGCTTTTTCCAGTTTTTTCAGTGGCTGCTGTTTTGATTTTGTTACACCAGAGAACTAATTTAGGTGGTAGAGGTCGTGTGATCTCAGGTGTTTTTGAAATTAGTAGAGTTGGTGCTTTTTCAGGGTTTTTTGGGATTGCAATAAGTGCCCTTCCTATCCTTTTCTATTTAGGTAGTTTGGGCCCCAACGTTTGCTCATACTATTTTCTGTCTGTGTCCGTATTTCTTCTTGTCTAACCGCCATTACATGTTTGGGGGCTTTCTATGTTCTTTGGGGATCTGCTCCGGGGCAGATAGCTTTCCTCTTTCTATCTTTAGGTGTAGTTAGTTTCTCAGGCTGTGACGAGGCGTCTAGGACCAACGTAGGAACGCTCCACGGCTGCCTCTAGTTGTGGTGGTTAGTCAGGGTACTGCAATCTCATAGATTCCAACTGCTCTGGTGTATTGCCTTTTTTACCTGCACTCCTCAGCTACCGAAACATAACAGTGCTCCTTGTCTCACAACCCTAAACAGATATTCAACACTATAAATTCTCTCTTCCATTCCCCAGCGCTTCACCCTCTCCGCTCAGTTGAAGGCTTTGCATCATTCTTCAAGCAGAAGATCGATAAATCAGAAAAAGCTTTGGCTTTCAGCACCCACAGCCTCCTCATAAATACTCAGCCCTTCTCTTCCAAAACCAGTTTCTCCACCATAAATGTATGATGCGTTTCATGAAGGGGTTAAATGGAAAGGTTTCGGTCCGGAGAATAATTCCTGGAATGATGCAGAAGATTTGCATGCAGATTGCCTAGTGAAAGAGTTCTGTCAGTGGCATCAGCAGTTGTGGATCTCAGTGGGCAGGGCCGGCGTCAGCACCCGGCACACCCGGGCAAGTGCCGGGGCCCTGAGCAGGCGGGGGGGCCCACTCGCCGTCTGGCACCCCGCGCCCGTTAGCGGAGGAGAGCGGTGTCAGCGCCACCACTGGGCCCCCCCGCTTGCTCAGGGTCCCGGCATCAGCTAGCACAATACTTACCTCTCCCGTGCCTCTGCTGCCACAGCTCCGGGCTCCAGGGGGCGCCGGCGCTTCCTCTCACAGCAGCGCCGTTGAATGACGTCATCATTCAGCGGCCGGCTGTGGCAGATAGCGCGGACGCTGGACAGGTGAGACGTGTGTGTGTCTGTGTGTATGTAGTGCGGTGCTTTGTGTGTGTGTGTGTATGTATGTGAGAGAGTGCTTGTGTGCTGTGGTGCTGTCTGTGTGTGATGATGGGCAGGCATTGCTGATAATGGGGAGACATTGATGATGATGGGGAGAAGATGATGATAATGGGCAGGCATTGATGATAATGGGCAGGCATTGATGATGGGGAGAAGATGATGATGGGCAGGCATTGATGATGATGGGGAGGCGATAATGATGATGGGGAGGCGATGATGATGGGCAGGCATTGATGATAATGGGGAGGCCATGATGATGATGGGGAGGCGATGATGATGATGGGCAGGCATTGATGATAATGGGGAGGCATTGATGATGATGGGGAGGCGATAATGATGATGGGGAGGCGATGATGATGATGGGCAGGCATTAGTGATAATGGGGAGGCCATGATGATGATGGGGAGGCCATGATGATAATGGGCAGGCATTGATGATGGGGAGGAGATGATGATGATGGGCAGGCATTGATGATGATGGGGAGGAGATGATGATGATGGGCAGGCATTGATGATAATGGGGAGGCCATGATGATGATGGGGAGGCAATCATGTTGATAATGGGGAGTCTTTCCACAGCGCCCTTTCATGAGCCGTAACAGTGCAGAACGCAGTACAGCGCAGAGGAGAGCTCCATATTTTGTATGGAGCGTTATATGGGGACCAGTATCCTGTATGGAGCATTATATGGGGACCAGTATCCTGTATGGAGCATTATATTGGGTCCAGTATTCTGTATGGAGCATTATTTTGGGTCCAGTATTCTGTATGGAGCATTATATGGGGGGTGACATCCTGCATGGGGTATTATATGGGTGATGAGGGGGAGACTGTGGTGCCCATAATATTGTATGGAGGACTGTACTGTCCAGTCTGTTCTGTGCGCTGTGAGGATTTGGCGGTTTTTGAGCTATTGTACAATTTACAATAGATATCAGTCATGTAATGGAAGAAGTGAAGTATTTGGCGTTGTACTGTACCCATATTTCTCTGCTGTATCTGTGCATCATGAATCGTGGTCTGTGTTAAAGGGGCCCACTGAGGCTCTTTCGCCCGGGGCCCATAAAAACCTGGAGCCGGCCCTGTCAGTGGGTCCAGTGGCCCCTCATGGAAGTGTGGGAACTGTCATGCATCTGGGTTCAAACCCTTGAGCCTGTACTTTCTAGTCGACTTCTCTGTTCACCGAGCCAAAGCAGAATCATCTTTTCTCTGGGTGCTTAGTTTCTGTTATCCTTGCTTCGGTCTTTTCACCTTGCGGGTGCAGTTTTATATACTTTCCCCCTGCTGGTATTTCCTGCTGATGATAGTCTAATTTGGATGTCTAGCCATACTGCTGTAAATTTTGCCAATCAGTGAAAAAACAGCTAGGGTTTAACTCTGCTGATTATGTTCTTTACCCTGCACCTATCTTCTGTTTCTTTTAGGAAGTAGGCTGCCTATTTTCTAACTCTGGGATCTCGTTCTATTTGAGCACACTTTCCCTTTTGTAGGTAATTTGCATTCTTCACTGTCCTCCGGTTCTTTAGGAGCAACATAAAGCGCCCGACGGCCTTTCAGACAGCATAGGTCCTCGTTGCCATCGACTAGTCTATTGTTAGTGCTATTCCAGGCAGGTAGGAACCAATAGGGGCTGCGGCGTCAGGATCTGTAGTCTGTACAGGAACTGGCAGCTTTAGTGCGTTACCTATTTTCCTGAGTGAGTTTCTACACTATCATAACAGGTAGTGTCTTCTGGATACAAAATACAGTTCTCTTCTCTGCCCAAAGACCGTGTTTTCGAGTCCTGACCCTCGAAAGATCCCTCCCTTGTCCCAGGTTTCTTCAAGGAGATGATTGCTAGCGCAACAGAGCCTAGTACCCACACAAGCTTCTTTCCGTCTCTCATATGAGGATGGGCTGAAGATGGGAATGAGAGTGAAGAGAGGGAATAGGAGATGTAGAGTCATCATCATGGTGGAGACAGGGAAGTGTTGGCTGTAGGGAGCTTGGCACATATGACTGACTTTATGTACTTCCTTTCCTGTGAACCTTGCATTTTGGCCAAAAAAAAAAGAATACTGGCTGTTCACCCTGATAGACCCACGCACCAAGGAGAACCTTGCATCTCTCCTTCCAGAGGTGGAGAGATCTACTAAAATGGTGCTATACCAGAACGCCATTGTGGAAAATGTTGAAAAAATTCCCATCAGAAAACGCTAGCTGCAGGGGGAAGCTTCCTTGCCCAACCAAGGAGGAAAGGCCAGGGAGACACACAGCAGAGGCAGGGGTGCACTGTCAAAGGCCTGGGCCAATTTCATGACACCCTCCCGGCCTAATGACCGGTTATTTTTGACAAGGAGGGAAAAGTTTTTAAAGATGGTGAGGCAATACCTGGCCGACAAATGAGTGCAATTTGTACCACTTGTTCACTCAGCGTCATAGTTACCACATAAGGTCCTATCCAATTTGCATCCCATGAAGATTTGGGCACAAAATTCTTAACCATCAGCCTGTCACCTAGTTGTAATGTAATTGGTGGCTTGCCTGTTTCTTTCTTTGCCTTTGGAGCTTGTAACGATAATGTGAAATTATCAGGTATGAATTTTCCGGGACATTCCAGAATCTTCTGTCCTCTACACTCTTTAGAAGGATTCCTAGCTGCACAGAGCCAAGCACCCCCTCCTAGCAGCTGAGAAAACCTGTTTAGCAACTCTGGAACCACATGGTCTCTTTGTCTTCAGACATGTGGGACTGTCCCATAGCATATAATGGGAATTTGTTCATTCGGACGTAATGCAATGTGAGATTGTGATAGAAAAATAAAAACTACATGTCCAAGACGTTCTTCGACGGGACTATTTAGCCTGTGTTTTTCCCGGTTCCAGCGCCAACAAACCAGAGAAATGGATTTCTCCGGAGCAGAGTGGAATAACTAATCCGAGTTTGAACTCTTTAGAACACTAATTTCAGAATAAGGTGAATGATGGTTCTGCGAGATTCTGCTAGGTTCTTGTGATGAACGTGCACACGGTCCGCCACACGGTAGCCCGGTTATCACGGCTTGTGATCCCACCGCTGCCACCAATGTGATGAACGTGCACATGGTCCACCACACAGTAGCCCGGGGTATCACGGCTTGTGATCCCTCCGTTGCCACAAATGTGACGAAAAAGCGGCACAGACACAACGGCTGCTGCTGTCCGACCCAATAATCTGCAGGGATTTATAATTATCCCACTTCCACTTAGGAACTTGCAGCTCTCTGGCGCCCCCCCTTACCCTTAGGTCAGTCAGGGAACTGCACCTAGGATAATTAGTCGCCAGACAGGCCGCTTGGATGTGTGCTGGCTATGGGCAGCTGCAGTGAGGGAATTATAATTACTCCAGGCCACAGCCAGGCAATACACTTATAAAACCCGCTCCGTCACTGCCAACGCCACCCAATAGGTTAACACTTTACACCCTTTTTAGCTGCCACCAGCTACGATTTACTTAATGAACAATTTATCAAGAGGGTCCTTAGCAACCCCAAATCAGTAGCGTAGTACTTCAGGCACGTGCAAAATCGTTTATAGAGCAGGAGAAACAAACTAATAATTTTATAGGTTTATTCCTAAAATTGCAGGCAGTGTTTATACATTTTAAAAGATGTAACAAGCTGAGACAATACAGTTATGTACAATACAGTTAAAAATAAAACAGGATTAAAGGTGAAAACTTAGATGGCACTTAGGCAGTTACAGGCAAGACAGGCTGGGGAAGGAGCCACATGTCATAGTTCATTTGCGGATCTGTTAGTCACGTCATCACAGCCTGAAATGACTAGGGGGGACTAAGTGCAGGACTTATACATGTGGGCTGGTGACCTCACAAAAGGGGATGGTTTTCTGGCCACCTCCCCGGGCTAGAAGTTCTAGCTTTAAGTTCTGGAAGATCATAAGGACCATACCTCATCCTGGGAACCTAGCAGAATAATTGCAGACCTATCAGTGATCTTACTTTGAAATGACTGTTCAAATGAGCCCAAATTTGGGTGAGATAGTTCATGGTGCATCCGAGAATTCCATTTCTCGGGTTCTGTTGGAGTTACGGGTTCACCAGTACCACGGGAACGACGACTGATGGACGCACGATTCAAAACAGCAGGTGCCGTGTTTCTATCATAAGCTCACGGCATATTATAGACAGATGATTAGATTACCACTTTATAGAATGGGAGCAGAGAAAGCTGAGCTTGAAGACAAAGGAAATTCCTGAGGAATTCCTGAGGTGGGGGGAATGAGAGGGGTGGCTTTGCTCTGTGCTGGCAAAACGATGGGGGTCGTAGTTCTATGTGGAAAGTTCTAGAACAGCACAAGTAATGGAGCTTCCAGTATCATCACAGTTCTCAAGCCAAGTTATGATCGTTATAAGTTTTCTGAACCAAAATTGCAACTTAGAGACAACGGGAGGACCCTGGTAACTCAGCCCCCTTAGTGACATCACGACCAGAGGGCTATAAGGCAGGGCCAGGTAATTTTGCCTCAAATTTGTCCTGGAAACCAGACGCAGTGCACGTCTGTAATGCATTGTGACGTGTCGCCCATCCCCCAACCGCATGACTTGCTTGCAATGATCTAAGAACTGTAAGTTGATCTCTCTTATGTTAACCCCTTTTATTTTGTAACCGTATTGTACATATTTTTAATTGTCTCACTTTGTAAAACCTTTTTAAATCTTTTGTAAACACTGCCTATCTTTTCGGAGTAAAAATATAAAATTACTAGTTGCACGTGCCTGAAGTATACTACGCTACTAAATTGGGGTGGCCTCTGCCCCACATTCTAGACCCAGAGGCTGGTGGCAGCGAGCATGTGTGTGCTGGGGCCTATGCTATTGCTGGCAGTGACGTAGTGGGTTTTATAAGCGTATTGCCTGGCTGCGGCTAGGAGTAGTTATAATCCCCTCACTGCAGCATGCCCAATAGCCAGTACACGTCCAAGAGGCCCGTCCGGTGACTAATTATCCTAGGTGCAGTTCCCTGACTGACCTGAGTGTAAGGGGGCGCCGGAGAGCTGCAAGTTCCTAAGTGGAACTAGAAAGTGGGATAAATGTAAATCCTTGCAGATCGTGACACATTGGTGGCTGCGGTGGGATCATAAACCGTGATCCCCTGGGCCTGTGTGTGCCGTTATTCATCACATAGCCATGTTAGCAGCTGTAAAGTTTAAATAATTTTGCACTTGGTCCTGTACCTGTGTCAGGAATTTTTCCTTCTCTGCACTTACTCTCATGGGAGTACTAAGTTTGGGATCTGCAGGATGACAAAGTTTCATCACTCTACCAGTCATTAGTTGATATGGGGTGATTGCAGTGCTCTTTGAATCCGTTCCCCGTATTGCCATTAGAATCGCAGGTAGGTGACACAGCCAACAACTACTTCCGGATTGTAAAACCATTTTCTTTAATCTCTCTTTTAAAGTTCGATTCATTCATCTGGGGTGCCAAATGGAGAATCTGCTGAGTTTTGGGGTGCCAGTTAATACTAATTAACGAGAACTACTGGATCTTTAAAAGGGGGTTTATTACAAACAAGGTATTTACAATGACATGCATATGGGAAGTCTAACTAAGGGACAAGTGTACAATTAAAGGGAAGATGTAATAGGAAAGGGTAGTGGAAGCTGGGATGTGGGGCAAAAAATATATATCTGATCCTTACATATATATTAAACCAATACACATCCACACCCACACACAAGCCATGACTCCACCCTTGTTCCGGTATCCTTTGTAGTAGAGTGTCCAATCATCTTCTGGCAATAGGAGAAATTGTGACTGTAGTGGTCACCATCTTCCACTGGATGGGGTCCTTGGATTTAGAATGAAGTCCTGGTGTCAAAAGGCATGAAGGCATTCCATTTAGGCTGGAAGACTAGATGTCCATCTGAAGAACAATGGCTTGTAATTCACCTCCACTTGAAAGGTGTGACAAAGATAGGATGTTCAATTCAGGAGCAATAGCTTGTATTCCCAACACCACAGGGGTTATGTATCCTTCAAGGGGTTGGAGACACAATGTCCATCTACAAAGTAGATTCTCTTTATTGAAATAACAAAGGACTCTTTCAACCCTGGACATAATTGCCTTCCTGTGTAATTACATCTTAAGTGGATGTCCGATGAGGGTTTATGCTGGGGGGTAGTGGATGTCCGATGGGGGTTTATGCTGGAGCGAGTGGATGTCCGATGAGGGTTTATGCGGGGGGAGTGGATGTCCGATGAGGGTTTATGCGGGGGGAGTGGATGTCCGATGAGGGTTTATGCGGGGGGAGTGGAAGTCGGATGAGGGTTTGTGTGGGGGGAGTGGATGTCCGATGAGTGTTTATGCAGGGGGGGAGTGGATGTCCGATGAGGGTTTATGCGGGAGGAGTGGATGTCCGATGAGGGTTTATGCTGGAGCGAGTGGATGTCCGATGAGGGTTTATGCGGGGGAGTGGATGTCCGATGAGAGTTTATGCGGGGGGGAGTGGATGTCCGATGAGGGTTTATGCGGGGGAGTGGATGTCCGATGAGGGTTTGTGTGGGGGGAGTGGATGTCCGATGAGTGTTTATGCAGGGAGGGAGTGATGTCCGATGAGGGTTTATGCGGGGGGAGTGGATGTCCGATGGGGGTTAATGCGGGGGGTAGTGGATGTCCGATGAGGATTTATGCTGGGGGTTTTGTGCTTGGGAAGCGGGGTGGGTGGAGTCCAATGGGAGTAATGCTTGGGTGGGTGGACATCCGATGGGGGGTTTATGCTTGGGGACGGGTGGGGGGTGTCTGAAATTTATGCTTGGGGGAGGGGGCATATGATGGGGATTCACCCCTTGGAGGGAGGGGGCATATGATGGGGATTTACGCTTGGGGAAGGGGCGTCGTGAGTGCTTTGTTGGGTTTATACTGTGGGGTCCACTGATTAGTGTGAGGTCGAGGTTTATGATTGGGTAGGTTATGCTGTGTGGCCCTCTGGTTGGTGTGTGTGGGTGTAATGCTTCATTGGGGGCACACAAAAAAACATGGGTGTATGCTGCTTATGCTATGCAAAAAAAAAATGTAGGTCCCTCCCATGTAGAGGATGGTACACCACCAACTGGCATGAAGCTAATCTGTTTTAGCTGTCTCTCACCTGGCTTAATTTCTTGGACATTTGAATGGTATAAGTTGAATGGAGCTGGTCAGATAGGACCTTGGTCAGATGACATCATTTTAAGTGTGACATCTTTAAAGTGTTACATCATAAATATACCTGAAATCGGTCAGTAGGTAATAATAATCACTGCCTTCTAATTTTACTTGCCTTTCTTTTACCCTGCTCTTTACCCATGCTTACATTTGCCCTCACATCTTTGCTCCGCTAATCTTCACTTCCTTCGCTATCCCCAAACCCCTGCAAGCTAGAACCAAATAACTATCTCCCCCTCTCTCTTACCCCCCTATATCGCCTCATCTGCAGAACTGCTCCTTAACCCTAGACCTCTTCTACTAAAATATAACATAAGCCGGTCACTCTTCTTCACCCACCTGCTTTCCCTTTCTCTGCTTCTTCTAACTGCTGGCGAAATATCCCACAATCCTGGCCCCCCCTGCTTAATCCTCACCACTATACTTCTCACACTAATTTGGTCAGTCTCTTTGATGTGACCTCTCCTTTTATACTTGCTTTTATATCTTGTTATTGATTTAATAAAATATTTTGTTTAATAAAATAACTGCGAACAACCGCTTCCGGTAACCATCAATGAGTTTCTTACAATGCTCTGCTGGAATTGTAGACCATTCTTCCTTGGCAAACTGCTCCAGGTCCCTGATATTTGAAGGGTGCCTTTTCCAAACTGCCATTTTGAGATCTCTCCACAGGTGTTCTATGGGATTCAGGTCTGGACTCATTGCTGGCCACCTTAGAAGTCTCCAGTGCTTTCTCTCAAACCATTTTATAGTGCTTTTGGAAATGTGTTTTGGGTCATTGTCCTGCTAGAAGACCCATGACCTCTGAGGGAGACCCAGCTTTCTCACACTGGGCCCTACATTATGCTGCAAAATTTGTTGGTAGTCTTCAGACTTCATAATGCCATGCACACGGTCAAGCAGTCCAGTGCCAGAGGCAGCAAAGCAACCCCAAAACATCAGGGAACCTCCGCCATGTTTGACTGTAGGGACCGTGTTCTTTTCTTTGAATGCCTCTTTTTTTTTCCTGTACACTCTATGTTGATGTTTTTTCCCAAAAAGCTTGACTTTTGTCTCATCGGACCAGAGAACATTCTTCCAAAACGTTTTAGGCTTTCTCAGGTAAGTTTTGGCAAACTCTAGCCTGGCGTTTTTTATGTCTCGGGGTAAGAAGTGGGGTCTTCCTGGGTATCCTACCATACAGTCCCTTTTCATTCAGACGCCGACGGATAGTACGGGTTGACACTGTTGTACCCTCTGACTGCAGGGCAGCTTGAACTTGTTTGGATGTTAGTCGAGGTTCTTTATCCACCATCCACACAATCTTGCGTTGAAATCTCTCGTCACTTTTTCTTTTCCTTCCACATCTAGGGAGGTTAGCCACAGTGCCATGGGCTTTAAACTTCTTGATGACACTGCGCTCGGAAGACACAGGAACATTCAGGTCTTTGGAGATGGACTTGTAGCCTTGAGATTGCTCATGCTTCCTCACAATTTGGTTTCTCAAGTCCTCAGACAGTTCTTTGGTCTTCTTTCTTTTCTCCATGCTCAATGTGGTAACACAAGGACACAGGACAGAGGTTGAGTGAACTTTAATCCATGTTAACTGGCTGCAGTGTGCATTTAGTTATTGCCAGCACCTGTTAGGTGCCACAGGTAAGTTACAGGTGCTGGTGATTACACAATTAGAGAAGCATCACATGATTTTTCAAACAGTGCCAATACTTTTTTCCACCCCCTTTTTTAGGTTTGGTGTGGAATTATATCCAATTTGGCTTTAGGTCAATTCTTTTTGTGTTTTTTCATTGAAGACAAATAAAATGAAGATAATAATACTGAAGAATTTGTGATTGCAATCATTTTCAGGAAGAAACTGAGTATTATCTGACAGAATTGCAGGGGTGCCAATACTTTTGGCCACCACTGTATGTCTTTCCAATAATTTTTTATTTCATTTTATGCCAAGTGCACATAATTCGTGACAAGAATTTACATGTAACGATTATTGTGTACAATAATTGCTTACAGATGGGAACCTATACAAGGTCATCTATGGGAAATGGGAGTATCAAGCAACAGTAAAACCTACAAAAATAACTTCCATCAAAAATTCATTATAAAACAAAATATTTTATTATTCAATAACAAAATATAAAAGCAAGTAAAAAAGGCGAGGTCACACAGAAAAGAAACAAATGGTAAATATAACAACATTCTGTCCCGCAAAAATCACATGATCAATCGATTACAAACATCTCACATGCCCGTGTGGAAGAGAGAGAAGCTCTACAGTAAACTGGATGTCAAGAGATGTATGTAAATTTGCACTAGTGCATCACAGCCTTTATGAAAAATATATGATAGTGCAAATAATTTATATTCAATAAGGTGCAAGTGCATAAAAATTACCACTAAAGTGTATATGGCAAGGAAATAAATAAGACAGTATACTGTACATGTGTCCCATCAGGAATAATTGCATGTGCTATAAAGTGTCAGTGCATTAAGAATCACACAACATAAGAAACAATAACGTTCCTTTATACCAAATAAATGCCCCCAGTGTTTCATCCATTAGAGCAAATGCTACATGTGATACACGTACAGTATACTGTCTTATTTATTTCCTTGCCATATGCACTTTAGTGGTAATTTTTATGCACTTGCACCTTATTGAATATAAATTATTTGCACTATCATATAGTTTTCATAAAGGCTGTGATGCACTAGTGCAAATTTACATACATCTCTGTGACATCCAGTTTACTGTAGAGCTTCTCTCTCTCTTCCACACGGGCATGTGAGATGTTTGTAATCGATTGATCATGTGATTTTTGCGGGACGGATTGTTGTTATATTTACCATTTGTTTCTTTTCTGTGTGACCTCGCCTTTTTTACTTGCTTTTATATCTTGTTATTGATTTAATAAAATATTTTGTTTTATAATGAATTTTTTATGGGAGTTATTTTTGTAGGTTTTACTAATTGTTTACAGATGTTGTTATGGAAACGACCTCCATCTACATTGCATAATCAATAAGTGAGAAATTGTTATTTATTACATTACACAAATATTATGAATGATAAATCTTAAAGGAGTTTTCAACGAACAAAATACATTTTAATCAAAGTTCCACAATATCAAGTTCAGAGAGAGCCACCAGAATGGTGACCGGTCTGCAAACCATGTCCTATGAGGAACGGTTACAGGATTTTGGAATGTTTCAGCTTGCAAAAAAGAAGACTGAGAGGAGACTTAATAACTGTCTACAAATATCTCAAGGGCTGTCACATTGTAGAAGGATCATCTTTATTCTCATTTGCACAAGGAAAGACTAGAAGCAATGGGATGAAACTGAATGGGAGGAGACACAGATTAGATATTAGAAAAAACTTTTTGACAGTTAGGGTGATCAATGAGTGGAACAGGCTGCCACGAGAGGTGGTGAATTCTCCTTCAATGGAAGTCTTCAAACAGAGGCTGGACAGACATCTGTCTGGGATGATTTAGAGAAACCTGCTTTGAGCAGGGGGTTGGACCAGATGGCCCAGGAGGTCCCTTCCAACTCTACCATTCTATGATTCTATGAATTGAATGTGTTAAAAAAAAATCTTCCGTGCGGAGATAATCTTATTAATGTGCCCCTGCTGTGTACTGTGTAAGGTCGTGTCTGACCGTGCAGGGACATGGTCTGAACAAACCACCGGTTCTGGGCAGGGGAGGAAACAATAGAGAGTATACAGACAGGACAGCAGGGGATCACAGATGGTGTTTTTAAGCAGGGAGGGAAATGTTCTACTTCACAGAAAGAATATGACAGAAAGAAATATGACGTAGCGGTACCTGCCTTTGATGTGAGCTCACACGCTGAGCCCATATCTTTCCCGCCACTTGATGGCTGATTTATCATAATTACCCCGAAACAGTATTAGTAAAAAAGCTCAGGGCACAAAACATAAGCCCTCACAAATCCCCAGATCTTAAAAAATGAATGTTACGAGTTTCGAAAAATGTCGACAAATCTAACTTTTTTCTTTTACAAATTTCCACATTTTTTTTACCACAAAAAAAATAAATAAATAAACTTTACACATTTGGTATCTGCGTACTGGTACGGACCTGGGGAAGCAAACTGCACAGTTTTACCATATAGTGAACAGGGTAAATAAAATACCCAAAAAACTTTTGTGGACTTGAAATATTTTTGCAATTTCAACGCACTTGGAATTTTGTTTCCTGTTTTCCAGTTCACTATATGATAAAATGTATGGGGTCATTCAGAAGTGCAACTCACCCAGGCAAAAAACAATCCCTCATATGGCTATATCCATGGAAACATAAAAAGTTAAGGTTCTTGGAAGGGGAGTAAAAAACAAAAATGCAAAAGCGGAATGTCAGGAATGGGTTAAAGATATTTAATGTTTTCTACATTATGAACTTCAAAGTGTTTTTTCCCGTGTAAATTCTGATAGTTAACAAAATCTGATCTAACAGTGAAACATTTTCCACATTCTAAACATGAAACTGGTTTCCCTCTGTGTGAGATCTTTCATGTCTAACAAGACCTGATTTATAGGTAAAGCATTTTCCACATTTTGGGCAAGAAAACGGCTTCTCCCCTGTGTGATCTCTCTCATGTGTAATAAGATTTGATTTATTAGCAAAGCATCTTCCACATTCCTGACATGAGTACGGCTTCTCTCCTGTGTGAATTCTATAATGTTTAATAAGACTTTGTTTTTTGTTAAAACAGATTCCACATTCAGAACATGAGTACGGCTTCTCCCCTGTGTGAATTTTTTGATGGCTAATATGACCACATTTATGGTTGAAGCATTTCCCACATTGTGAACATGAAAATGGTTTTTTCCCCTGTGTGAACTCCTTCATGACTAACAAGACTTGATTTATAGGTAAAGCATTTTCGACATTTTGGGCATGAATATGGCTTCTCCCCTGTGTGAACTCTTTGATGTGTTATGAGATGATATTTCTTATTAAAACATTTCCCACATTGTGAACATGAAAATGGTTTTTCCCCTGTGTGAATTCTTTCATGAACAACAAGAACTGATTTCTCCCTATAACATTTTCCACATTTTGAACATGAATATGGCTTCTCCCCTGTGTGATTTTTTTGATGTCTAATAAGCATATGTTTATGGTTGAAGCATTTCCCACATTGTGAACATGAAAATGGTTTTTCCCCTGTGTGAACTCCTTCATGACTAACAAGAATTGATTTACGAGTAAAGCATTTTCCACATTTTGGGCATGAATATGGCTTCTCCCCTGTGTGAATTCTTTGATGTGTTATGAGATGATGTTTCTTATTTAAACATTTACCACATTCTGAACATGAAAATGGCTTCTCCCCTGTGTGAATTCTTTGATGCACAATAAGAATATGCTTATATCTATAACATTTCCCACATTCTGAGCATGAATATGGGTTTTCCCCTTTGTGGCTTCTTTGATGTTTAATCAAAACTGATTTTACAGTAAAACATTTCCCACATTCTGAACATGAAAATGGCTTCTCCCTGTGTGAAGTCTTTGATGTCCAATAAAATTATATTTATGTCTAAAACATTTCCCACATTCTGAACATGAAAATGGTTTCCCCCCAGTGTGGCTTTTACGATGTCTAATGAGATCTTGTTTCATGGTAAAACTTTCTCCACAATCTGAACATGAATATTGCTTCTCTCCTGTATGAATTCTTTGATGTCCAATAAGACTTTGCTTATGGTTAAAACTGATTCTACATTAAGAACAAGAAAATGGCTTCTCCCCTGTGTGTCTTCTAAGATGTCTAATCAGATGTGATTTCCGAGCAAAACATTTCCCACATTCTGAACATGAATATGGCTTTCCTTCTGTATGAATTCTCTCATGTTTAACAAGATTTGGTTTAGAAATAAAGCATCTTCCACATTCCTGACATAAAAATGGCTTCTCCCCTGTGTGAATTCTGTGATGTGTAATCAAACCTGATGTTGTGGAAAAACATTTCCCACATTCTGAACATGAATACGGCTTTCCTTCTGTGTGAATTCTCTCATGTCTAACAAGATTTGATTTTTTATTAAAGCATTTTCCACATTCTGAACATGATAATGGCTTCTCCCCTGTGTGAATTCTCTGATGTGTAATCAAACCTGATGCTGTGGAAAAACATTTCCCACATTCTGAACATGAATATGGCTTTTCACCTATGGGAACTTTTTGATGTTCGACACCCGATCTGTCACTTGTATTTTGCTCTACAGTCTGTGATGAATCAGGAGATAGGATCTGTTTCACAGGATCAGATGATACATTTTGGATATGAGGGGTGGAGGGTATATCTTCAATATTGCCGGTTTTTCTCATATCCATATTGAATAATAGTACAATCATCTGCATTATCATGTGAAGATTTTGGATGTTCCTCTGAGCTCCCGGTACAGTCATCTGGAAGAATAAAACTGATTATATTATTTTATAGTAATATAACCTAATATAATGATTGTATTATTATTTATTTATATAGCGCCATTAATTCCATGGTGCTGTACATGAGAAGGGGTTACATACAAAGTTATAGATATCATTTACAGTAAACAAATTTACAATGACAGACTGGTACAGAGAGGAGAGGACCCTGTTCTTGCGGACTTACATATACAGGTCCTTCTCAAAAAATTAGCATATAGTGCTAAATTTCATTATTTCCATAATGTAATGATTAAAATTAAACTTTCATATATTTTAGATTCATTACACACCAACTGAAATTTTTCAGGTCTTTTATTGTTTTAATACTGATGATTTTGGCATACAGCTCATGAAAACCAAAAAATCCTGTCTCAAAAAAGTTAGCATATCAAGAAAAGGTTCTCTAAACGAGCTATTACCTAACTTCTGAATCAACTAATTAACTCTAAACACATGCAAAAGATTCCTGAGGCTTTTAAAAGTCCCTGCCTGGTTCATTACTCAAAACCCCATCATGGGTAAGACTGCCGACCTGACTGATGTCAGAAGGCCATCATTGACACCCTCAAGCAAGAGGGTAAGACCAGAAAGAAATTTCTGAACATTAGGCTGTTCCAGAGTGCTGTATCAAGGCACCTCAATGGGAAGTCTGTTGGAAGGAAACAATGTGGCAGAAAACGCTGTACAACAGAAGAGGTGACCGGACCCTGAGGAAGATTGTGGAGAAGGACCGATTC
Organism: Oophaga sylvatica; assembly: GCA_033576555.1. Taxonomy (NCBI): domain Eukaryota; kingdom Metazoa; phylum Chordata; class Amphibia; order Anura; family Dendrobatidae; genus Oophaga; species Oophaga sylvatica. The sequence goes on along the minus strand of JARQOD010003891.1, from coordinate 19,015 downwards.
CAGACCTTGGGGGACCTGCGGAAGCAGTGGACTGAGTCTGGTGTAGAAACATCCAGAGCCACCGTGCACAGGCGTGTGCAGGAAATGGGCTACAGGTGCCGCATTCCCAGGTAAAGCCACTTTTGAACCATAAACAGGGCAGAAGCGCCTGACCTGGGCTACAGAGAAGCAGCACTGGACTGTTGCTAAGTGGTCCCAAGTACTTTTTTCTGATGAAAGCAAATTGTGCATGTCATTCGGAAATCAAGGTGCCAGAGTCTGGAGGAAGACTGGGGAGAAGGAAATGCCAAAATGCCTGAAGTCCAGTGTCAAGTACCCACAGTCAGTGATGGTGTGGGGTGCCATGTCAGCTGCTGGTGTTGGTCCACTGTGTTTCATCAAGGGCAGGGTCAATGCAGCTAGCTATCAGGAGATTTTGGAGCACTTCATGCTTCCATCGGCTGAAATGCTTTATGGAGATGAAGATTTCATTTTTCAGCACGACCTGGCACCTGCTCACAGTGCCAAAACCACTGGTAAATGGTTTACTGACCATGGTATTACTGTGCTCAATTGGCCTGCCAACTCTCCTGACCTGAACCCCATAGAGAATCTGTGGGATATTGTGAAGAGAAAGTTGAGAGACGCAAGACCCAACACTCTGGATGAGCTTAAGGCCGCTATCGAAGCATCCTGGGCCTCCATAACACCTCAGCAGTGTCACAGGCTGATTGCATCCATGCCACGCCGCATTGAAGCAGTCATTTCTGCAAAAGGATTCCCGACCAAGTATTGAGTGCATAACTGAACTTTATTATTTGATGGGGTTTTTTTTATTTTGTTTTAAACACTTTTATTTTATTGGACGGATGAAATATGCTAATTTTTTGAGACAGGATTTTTGGGTTTTCATGAGCTGTATGCCAAAATCATCAGTATTAAACAATAAAAGACCTGACAAATTTCAGTTGGTGTGTAATGAATCTAAAATATATGAAAGTTTAATTTTAATCATTACATTATGGAAAATAATGAAATTTAGCACTATATGCTAATTTTTTGAGAAGGACCTGTACAGTCCCTGACAGAAGTTATGTCGCTTATTCATGTTATGTAAATCAAAGCTTATAACTGTCACGCTGTCTAGCAGATGTATAAATATATAATGTCAGTAATCTATCAAGTGGGACAACATTCTATATAACATATAAATAGGTAACATTAACATGTATATATAGCATAGTATTACCTGACATAATATCCTGTGGGTCAATACTGAATCCTTTTCACACTGTCTATGGCTAGAGGTGGACCGGGGTCTATGCTGACCCTAAACTGGGGTCCTGACTAGTCCCTCTACCTGGAGGTACTGTTAATGGTACAGAGGTCCAGGCCACCAGCGTAAACCCTGTCTCCTATTAATCCCTGACCACTGTAATCTAGTCCTTAGAAGGACCCTGATTACCACCATAGGGAATGGACAGGTAAAGGTTAACAAACAGAAAAGACAAACGCGACAGACAGGGGATAAAGTAAATACTGTCTTGCATACAACATTAAAACACAGAGGGAACACCAAAGGTCTAGGAGATAAACTATAAGCAAGGTGAGGAGAAACAACAAAAGAGCTCTTAACTTAAGTCTTCTCAGAACCGATCCTATCTGCAGTCTGTATGAATGCTTTCACCGGCATCTAACCAGCAGACTGGCAGGTATATAAAGGAAGCTAATTAGAACATAATCAAAAGCAGCCGGGCGAGGCTGGACCTAGTCTTAGCAAAGAGCTAGGTAAATTAACTCCCTCATTACCAAACACAAAGAAACAGCAACTCAGCTGCGAGAAGTCAGAATGTGCAATCGCGACAATCTTCGTGGCGATGCACCCATGACAGTACCCCCCTTCTACGAGGGGCCTCCGGACCCTCAGGGCCAGGTCTGTCCGGGTAAGTCGTGTGGAAGGTCCGAACCAATCGATCTGCGTTAATCTCAGACGCAGAGACCCACTTCCTCTCCTCAGGACCATATCCCTTCCAATGAACCAAATACTGAAGGGACCGGCGATTCAGACGTGAGTCAATGATCTTCAACACTTGAAATTCTAAGTTACCATTGACCACCACTGGAGGAGGAGGTAGAAGTGACGGTATAACTGGCGCCACGTACCTCTTAAGCAACGATTTGTGGAATACATTATGGATTTTAAACGTAGGAGGGAGGTCCAGACGAAATGCCACAGGATTAATTATAGAACTGATCCTGTATGGACCGATGAACCTGGGACCCAGTTTCCAGGAGGGAACTTTGCGTTTTATATTCTTGGTAGACAACCACACCAGATCGTTCACACCTAGGTCCGGACCAGACACTCTCCTCCTATCAGACCTCCGCTTGAAACAGTTCCCCATAGCACTCAGACCATTCAGCACTCCTCTCCAAACTGAAGCAAGTGACGACGAGAATCGTTCCTCCTCAGGAACCCCAGATGGACGGGTATGTGGGGTCTTAGAGCGAGCACAAACTCCACAGGACGCGACAAAAGTTATTACCTCTTTATTTAAGTTAGGCCACCAAAACCGGCGAGAAAGGAGATCCACAGTTGCTTTACTCCCTGGATGTCCTGCTAAAGCAGAACTATGATGTGCCTCGATAACTTTTTGTCTTAACTGATTAGGAACAAACAGTTTCCCTGGAGGTCCTACAGGGGCGTCCCCCTGAGCCTCCAACACCTCCTCCTCAAGCTCAGAGCACACAGCCGACACCACCACTCCTTCCTGAAGGATAGGAACCGGGTCATCCGTCTTTCCGGCCCTGGGAAACTACGAGATAAGGCATCAGGAAGCAATTTTATTGAGCAGTCATACGTGCGATGAGGAGGTAACTTTTGACACCCCTCCTCTGAGAACATCTCCCCAAAGTCCTCCAGAAAAGGAGGCAAAGTCCTAGGCACGACCGCACCGATGACCATGTTCATGCAGTTATTCTTGCAAAATTCACCCCACTGGCTTATCTTTCTGGATTGCCAATCAATCACTGGGTTATGTTTAGCCAACCAGGGAAGTCCCAACACAATAGGAGTAGGAAGACCCTCCAACACATAACAAGACAACTGTTCTTTATGTATTGCCCCTACTCGAAGGTCTATGTTATGAACAGCTTGTACAAAGCTACCTTGACCGAGAGGTCTGGCGTCAATAGAAAGTATAGGGATCGGTTTGGCCAATACACTCAGTTGCATACCTTGCACTTGGGCAAACTGAGCGTCCACCATATTAGCCCCAGACCCACTATCAAGAAGAACAGAAATCCTCTCAACTCTCGCACCAACCACCACCTCCGCAGGCACGAGAAATTGAGACGGACCTGGGGACGAAATACCTACTCCCAGGTTGTCGTCCACCACACAACCTGGGATTAACAGTTTTTCGGTGACTTTTTTGCTCAATGAGGCACGGGAGGGACACCCCCCAACAAAATGTCCCTCTCTCCCGCAGAAGAAACACCTTCTTGTCTTGCGGCGCACCGCCGATCCCCCCCTACGAAATGATGTCCCTCCCAACTGCATAGGTTCCTCAGAACAGACCAGGGGAACCTCAATATAAGGGACCTTAGTAGTAGGTGGAGTCACAACAGGGGGCGGAGTTACCTCGCACCTCTCCCGAAGCCGTCTATCAATACGAATAGCAAGGGCCATAGCAGCCTCCAGTGACGGAGGAGAATCATACTGAGCCAAAACATCTTTTAATTTGTCAGATAACCCTTGCAAAACTGGCTCCTAAGAGCTGGGTCATTCCACTGAGTATCTGTGGCCCATCTACGGAACTCAGAAGAAAATTCCTCCGCCGGACGATCTCCCTGCTGTATCCTACGTAACTTCGTTTCAGCAAGGGAGACCTGATCCGGGTCATCATATACCAGACCCAGGGCAGCAAAAAATCGATCTACTGACTGGAGGGCCGGGGAGCCCGGAGGAAGAGAGAACGCCCAGGATTGAGGGTCCCCTTGTAAGAGCGAGATGACAATTCCCACCCTCTGCTCCTCACTCCCCGATGACCGAGGCCGTAGCCGAAAGTACAATTTACATGCCTCCCGGAAGGTAAAAAATTTGTCCCGCCCACCAGTGAACCTGTCCGGGAGAGCAACCTTAGGTTCAGATCTGGTTTGCTCCGGGGGGGACAAAACCTTGGACTTAATGTCCGTAAACTCCATGGACAATTTCTGCAACTGCAGGGCAAGCTGGGCTACTGGATCCATGGTAGCTGTGGAGAATCTATATTTTGGGCCGGTGAAAATGTCACGCTGTCTAGCAGATGTATAAATATATAATGTCAGTAATCTATCAAGTGGGACAACATTCTATATAACATATAAATAGGTAACATTAACATGTATATATAGCATAGTATTACCTGACATAATATCCTGTGGGTCAATACTGAATCCTTTTCACGCTGTCTCTGGCTAGAGGTGGACCGGGGTCTATGCTGACCCTAAACTGGGGTCCTGACTAGTCCCTCTACCTGGAGGTACTGTTAATGGTACAGAGGTCCAGGCCACCAGCGTAAACCCTGTCTCCTATTAATCCCTGACCACTGTAATCTAGTCCTTAGAAGGACCCTGATTACCACCATAGGGAATGGACAGGTAAAGGTTAACAAACAGTAAAGACAAACGCGACAGACAGGGGATAAAGTAAATACTGTCTTGCATACAACATTAAAACACAGAGGGAACACCAAAGGTCTAGGAGATAAACTATAAGCAAGGTGAGGAGAAACAACAAAAGAGCTCTTAGCTTAAGTCTTCTCAGAACCGATCCTATCTGCAGTCTGTATGAATGCTTTCACCGGCATCTAACCAGCAGACTGGCAGGTATATAAAGGAAGCTAATTAGAACATAATCAAAAGCAGCCGGGCGAGGCTGGACCTAGTCTTAGCAAAGAGCTAGGTAAAATTAACTCCCTCATTACCAAACACAAAGAAACAGCAACTCAGCTGCGAGAAGTCAGAATGTGCAATCGCGACAATCTTCGTGGCGATGCACCCATGACAGTACCCCCCCTTCTACGAGGGGCCTCCGGACCCTCAGGGCCAGGTCTTTCCGGCTAAGTCGTGTGGAAGGTCCGAACCAATCGATCTGCGTTAATCTCAGACGCAGAGACCCACGTCCTCTCCTCAGGACCATATCCCTTCCAATGAACCAAATACTGAAGGGACCGGCGATTCAGACGTGAGTCAATGATCTTCAACACTTGAAATTCTAAGTTACCATTGACCACCACTGGAGGAGGAGGTAGAAGTGACAGTATAACTGGCGCCACGTACCTCTTAAGCAACGATTTGTGGAATACATTATGGATTTTAAACGTAGGAGGGAGGTCCAGACGAAATGCCACAGGATTAATTATAGAACTGATCCTGTATGGACCGATGAACCTGGGACCCAGTTTCCAGGAGGGAACTTTGCGTTTTATTCTTGGTTGTCATGGGTGTATCGCCACGTGGATCGTCGCGATTACACACTCTGACTTCTCACAGCTGAGTTGCTGTTTCTTTGTGTTTGGTAATGAGGGAGTTAATTTTACCTAGCTCTTTGCTAAGACTAGGTCCAGCCTCGCCCGGCTGCTTTTGATTATGTTCTAATTAGCTTCCTTTATATACCTGCCAGTCTGGGTGTTAGATGCCGGTGAAAGCATTCATGTAGTCTAGCAGACTGGATCGGTTCTGAGAATATTTAAGCTAAGAGCTCCTTAGTTGTTTTTACTCTTATAGCTTATAGTTTATCTCTGAGACCTTAGGTGTTCCTACTGTGTGTGAGTGTTGTATGTAAGACTTTATTTACTTTATTCCTTGTCTTTCTTGTATGTCTTTCTGTTCATTAACCGTTACCTGTTCATTCCCTTTGGTGGTAATCAGGGTCCTTCTTAGGACTAGATTACAGTTGGCAGGGATTGATAGGAGACAGGGTTTACGCTGGTGGCCTGGACCTCTGTACCTTTAACAGTACCTCCAGGTAGAGGGATTAGTTAGGACCCCAGTTTAGGGTCAGCATAGACCCCGGTCACCCTCTAGCCGGAGACAGCGTATAACGGATTCCGTATTGACCCACTGGACTTTCTGTCAGGTAATTCTATGTTATCATATATCTATGCGCATGTTATATAGTATGTTGCCCTTTTGATATAGATTACTGACATCACATATATATATATCTGCTATACAGCGTGACATTGGTAGACAACCACACCAGATCGTTCACACCTAGGTCCGGACCAGACACTCTCCTCCTATCAGACCTCCGCTTGAAACAGTTCCCCATAGCACTCAGACCATTCAGCACTCCTCTCCAAACTGAAGCAAGTGACGACGAGAATCGTTCCTCCTCAGGAACCCCAGATGGACGGGTATGTGGGGTCTTAGAGCGAGCACAAACTCCACAGGACGCGACAAAAGTTATTACCTCTTTATTTAAGTTAGGCCACCTAAACCGGCGAGAAAGGAGATCCACAGTTGCTTTACTCCCTGGATGTCCTGCTAAAGCAGAACTATGATGTGCCTCGATAACTTTTTGTCTTAACTGATTAGGAACAAACAGTTTCCCTGGAGGTCCTACAGGGCGTCCCCCTGAGCCTCCAACACCTCCTCCTCAAGCTCAGAGCACACAGCCGACACCACCACTCCTTCCTGAAGGATAGGAACCGGGTCATCCGTCTTTCCGGCCCCTGGGAAACTACGAGATAAGGCATCAGGAAGCAATTTTATTGAGCAGTCATACGTGCGATGAGGAGGTAACTTTTGACACCCCTCCTCTGAGAACATCTCCCCAAAGTCCTCCAGAAAAGGAGGCAAAGTCCTAGGCACGACCGCACCGATGACCATGTTCATGCAGTTATTCTTGCAAAATTCACCCCACTGGCTTATCTTTCTGGATTGCCAATCAATCACTGGGTTATGTTTAGCCAACCAGGGAAGTCCCAACACAATAGGAGTAGGAAGACCCTCCAACACATAACAAGACAACTGTTCTTTATGTATTGCCCCTACTCGAAGGTCTATGTTATGAACAGCTTGTACAAAGCTACCTTGACCGAGAGGTCTGGCGTCAATAGAAAGTATAGGGATCGGTTTGGCCAATACACTCAGTTGCATACCTTGCACCTAGGCAAACTGAGCGTCCACCATATTAGCCCCAGACCCACTATCAAGAAGAACAGAAATCCTCTCAACTCTCGCACCAACCACCACCTCCGCAGGCACGAGAAATTGAGACGGACCTGGGGACGAAATACCTACTCCCAGGTTGTCGTCCACCACACAACCTGGGATTAACAGTTTTTCGGTGACTTTTTTGCTCAATGAGGCACGGGAGGGACACCCCCCAACAAAATGTCCCTCTCTCCCGCAGAAGAAACACCTTCTTGTCTTGCGGCGCACCGCCGATCCCCCCCTACGAAATGATGTCCCTCCCAACTGCATAGGTTCCTCAGAACAGACCAGGGGAACCTCAATATAAGGGACCTTAGTAGTAGGTGGAGTCACAACAGGGGGCGGAGTTACCTCGCACCTCTCCCGAAGCCGTCTATCAATACGAATAGCAAGGGCCATAGCAGCCTCCAGTGACGGAGGAGAATCATACTGAGCCAAAACATCTTTTAATTTGTCAGATAACCCTTGACAAAACTGGCTCCTAAGAGCTGGGTCATTCCACTGAATATCTGTGGCCCATCTACGGAACTCAGAAGAAAATTCCTCCGCCGGACGATCTCCCTGCTGTATCCTACGTAACTTCGTTTCAGCAAGGGAGACCCGATCTGGGTCATCATATACCAGACCCAGGGCAGCAAAAAATCGATCTACTGACTGGAGGGCCGGGGAGCCCGGAGGAAGAGAGAACGCCCAGGATTGAGGGTCCCCTTGTAAGAGCGAGATGACAATTCCCACCCTCTGCTCCTCACTCCCCGATGACCGAGGCCGTAGCCGAAAGTACAATTTACATGCCTCCCGGAAGGTAAAAAATTTGTCCCGCCCACCAGTGAACCTGTCCGGGAGAGCAACCTTAGGTTCAGATCTGGTTTGCTCCGGGGGGGACAAAACCTTGGACTTAATGTCCGTAAACTCCATGGACAATTTCTGCAACTGCAGGGCAAGCTGGGCTACTGGATCCATGGTAGCTGGGGAGAATCTATATTTTGGGCCGGTGAAAATGTCACGCTGTCTAGCAGATGTATAAATATATAATGTCAGTAATCTATCAAGTGGGACAACATTCTATATAACATATAAATAGGTAACATTAACATGTATATATAGCATAGTATTACCTGACATAATATCCTGTGGGTCAATACTGAATCCTTTTCACGCTGTCTCTGGCTAGAGGTGGACCGGGGTCTATGCTGACCCTAAACTGGGGTCCTGACTAGTCCCTCTACCTGGAGGTACTGTTAATGGTACAGAGGTCCAGGCCACCAGCGTAAACCCTGTCTCCTATTAATCCCTGACCACTGTAATCTAGTCCTTAGAAGGACCCTGATTACCACCATAGGGAATAGACAGGTAAAGGTTAACAAACAGTAAAGACAAACACGACAGACAGGGGATAAAGTAAATACTGTCTTGCATACAACATTAAAACACAGAGGGAACACCAAAGGTCTAGGAGATAAACTATAAGCAAGGTGAGGAGAAACAACAAAAGAGCTCTTAGCTTAAGTCTTCTCAGAACCGATCCTATTTGCAGTCTGTATGAATGCTTTCACCGGCATCTAACCAGCAGACTGGCAGGTATATAAAGGAAGCTAATTAGAACATAATCAAAAGCAGCCGGGCGAGGCTGGACCTAGTCTTAGCAAAGAGCTAGGTAAAATTAACTCCCTCATTACCAAACACAAAGAAACAGCAACTCAGCTGCGAGAAGTCAGAATGTGCAATCGCGACAATCTTCGTGGCGATGCACCCATGACAGTACCCCCCCTTCTACGAGGGGCCTCCGGACCCTCAGGGCCAGGTCTGTCCGGGTAAGTCGTGTGGAAGGTCCGAACCAATCGATCTGCGTTAATCTCAGACGCAGAGACCCACGTCCTCTCCTCAGGACCATATCCCTTCCAATGAACCAAATACTGAAGGGACCGGCGATTCAGACGTGAGTCAATGATCTTCAACACTTGAAATTCTAAGTTACCATTGACCACCACTGGAGGAGGAGGTAGAAGTGACGGTATAACTAGCGCCACGTACCTCTTAAGCAACGATTTGTGGAATACATTATGGATTTTAAACGTAGGAGGGAGGTCCAGACGAAATGCCACAGGATAATTATAGAACTGATCCTGTATGGACCGATGAACCTGGGACCCAGTTTCCAGGAGGGAACTTTGCGTTTTATATTCTTGGTAGACAACCACACCAGATCGTTCACACCTAGGTCCGGACCAGACACTCTCCTCCTATCAGACCTCCGCTTGAAACAGTTCCCCATAGCACTCAGACCATTCAGCACTCCTCTCCAAACTGAAGCAAGTGACGACGAGAATCGTTCCTCCTCAGGAACCCCAGATGGACGGGTATGTGGGGTCTTAGAGCGAGCACAAACTCCACAGGACGCGACAAAAGTTATTACCTCTTTATTTAAGTTAGGCCACCAAAACCGGCGAGAAAGGAGATCCACAGTTGCTTTACTCCTTGGATGTCCTGCTAAAGCAGAACTATGATGTGCCTCGATAACTTTTTGTCTTAACTGATTAGGAACAAACAGTTTCCCTGGAGGTCCTACAGGGGCGTCCCCCTGAGCCTCCAACACCTCCTCCTCAAGCTCAGAGCACACAGCCGACACCACCACTCCTTCCTGAAGGATAGGAACCGGGTCATCCGTCTTTCCGGCCCCTGGGAAACTACGAGATAAGGCATCAGGAAGCAATTTTATTGAGCAGTCATACGTGCGATGAGGAGGTAACTTTTGACACCCCTCCTCTGAGAACATCTCCCCAAAGTCCTCCAGAAAAGGAGGCAAAGTCCTAGGCACGACCGCACCGATGACCGTGTTCATGCAGTTATTCTTGCAAAATTCACCCCACTGGCTTATCTTTCTGGATTGCCAATCAATCACTGGGTTATGTTTAGCCAACCAGGGAAGTCCCAACACAATAGGAGTAGGAAGACCCTCCAACACATAACAAGACAACTGTTCTTTATGTATTGCCCCTACTCGAAGGTCTATGTTATGAACAGCTTGTACAAAGCTACCTTGACCGAGAGGTCTGGCGTCAATAGAAAGTATAGGGATCGGTTTGGCCAATACACTCAGTTGCATACCTTGCACCTGGGCAAACCGAGCGTCCACCATATTAGCCCCAGACCCACTATCAAGAAGAACAGAAATCCTCTCAACTCTCGCACCAACCACCACCTCCGCAGGCACGAGAAATTGAGACGGACCTGGGGACGAAATACCTACTCCCAGGTTGTCGTCCACCACACAACCTGGGATTAACAGTTTTTCGGTGACTTTTTTGCTCAATGAGGCACGGGAGGGACACCCCCAACAAAATGTCCCTCTCTCCCGCAGAAGAAACACCTTCTTGTCTTGCGGCGCACCGCCGATCCCCCCTACGAAATGATGTCCCTCCCAACTGCATAGGTTCCTCAGAACAGACCAGGGGAACCTCAATATAAGGGACCTTAGTAGTAGGTGGAGTCACAACAGGGGGCGGAGTTACCTCGCACCTCTCCCGAAGCCGTCTATCAATACGAATAGCAAGGGCCATAGCAGCCTCCAGTGACGGAGGAGAATCATACTGAGCCAAAACATCTTTTAATTTGTCAGATAACCCTTGACAAAACTGGCTCTTAAGAGCTGGGTCATTCCACTGAGTATCTGTGGCCCATCTACGGAACTCAGAAGAAAATTCCTCCGCCGGACGATCTCCCTGCTGTATCCTACGTAACTTCGTTTCAGCAAGGGAGACCCGATCCGGGTCATCATATACCAGACCCAGGGCAGCAAAAAATCGATCTACTGACTGGAGGGCCGGGGAGCCCGGAGGAAGAGAGAACGCCCAGGATTGAGGGTCCCCTTGTAAGAGCGAGATGACAATTCCCACCCTCTGCTCCTCACTCCCCGATGACCGAGGCCGTAGCCGAAAGTACAATTTACATGCCTCCCGGAAGGTAAAAAATTTGTCCCGCCCACCAGTGAACCTGTCCGGGAGAGCAACCTTAGGTTCAGATCTGGTTTGCTCCGGGGGGGACAAAACCTTGGACTTAATGTCCGTAAACTCCATGGACAATTTCTGCAACTGCAGGGCAAGCTGGGCTACTGGATCCATGGTAGCTGGGGAGAATCTATAGTTTGGGCCGGTGAAAATGTCACGCTGTCTAGCAGATGTATAAATATATAATGTCAGTAATCTATCAAGTGGGACAACATTCTATATAACATATAAATAGGTAACATTAACATGTATATATAGCATAGTATTACCTGACATAATATCCTGTGGGTCAATACTGAATCCTTTTCACGCTGTCTCTGGCTAGAGGTGGACCGGGGTCTATGCTGACCCTAAACTGGGGTCCTGACTAGTCCCTCTACCTGGAGGTACTGTTAATGGTACAGAGGTCCAGGCCACCAGCGTAAACCCTGTCTCCTATTAATCCCTGACCACTGTAATCTAGTCCTTAGAAGGACCCTGATTACCACCATAGGGAATGGACAGGTAAAGGTTAACAAACAGTAAAGACAAACGCGACAGACAGGGGATAAAGTAAATACTGTCTTGCATACAACATTAAAACACAGAGGGAACACCAAAGGTCTAGGAGATAAACTATAAGCAAGGTGAGGAGAAACAACAAAAGAGCTCTTAGCTTAAGTCTTCTCAGAACCGATCCTATCTGCAGTCTGTATGAATGCTTTCACCGGCATCTAACCAGCAGACTGGCAGGTATATAAAGGAAGCTAATTAGAACATAATCAAAAGCAGCCGGGCGAGGCTGGACCTAGTCTTAGCAAAGAGCTAGGTAAAATTAACTCCTCATTACCAAACAAAGAAACAGCAACTCAGCTGCGAGAGTCAGAATGTGCAATCGCGACAATCTTCGTGGCGATGCACCCATGACAATAACCTGACGTTAAATTCATCCATTGGTTTTATAAATTATTCTTTTGAAAGCTGAAACCCTCCCAAATTTGGTTTAGGTTAAGAAAATAAATTGGCATCAATACAGAAATATTGATCATTTAATGAACATAGAATGGTCAGATTTTGGCAAGACAAAAGTTTGTTTGGCACACAGAAAGTAATGTGATATTCAATCAAATAATTATCTTAAAATACAAATATATGTTGCATAACATTGGTGAATGAAGTTGTGGTGCTATTAGAGTCATATTTAATATTTTGTGTGACTTCCATGAGCTTGAAGGACTGCATCCATGCGGTTCAACAATGATTCATACAATTTATTAGTGAAGTCATCAGGAATAGCAAAGAATGCAGTCTTACATGCCTCCCAGAGTTCATCTAGATTCCTTGGTTTTGTTTTCCAAGCTTCCTCTTTCATCCTACCCCAAACATGCTCAATGATGTTCATGTCTGGTGACTGGGCTGGCCAGTCATTGAGGACCTTGATCTTTTTTGCCTGGAGGAACTTTGTTCTAGAGATGGATGTATGTGAAGGAGCACCATCCTGCTGTAAAATTTGACCCCTTTTATGATTTGGAATGTAAGAGGTAGCTAATACTTCTTGATATTTTAGGCTATTGATATTGCCTTCCACCTTGCAAATGTTTTGCACACCTCATACTGAATTTAACCACAGACCATGATCTTTCCACCACCAAATTTAACTTTTCTGGGTGTATTTTGATTCCATATGGGCTCCAGTAGGTCTCCTGCAGTATTTGCGGTGGCTGTGGTGTAATTCTACTGAAGATTCATCAGAGAAATCCACCTCCTGCCACTTTTCCAGCGTCCATCTGTTTAGCAGGCTGTGGGACTTTGCAAATGCCACACAATTTTTTATTTGCCTTTTGTTTAGTGCTTGCTTCTGGGCACTGAATCGACCATGGAGGTAATTTCAAGACAGAATCCTACAAACTGTTCTAGTTGACACAGGGACTTGAGGTGACCAGGCCTGTTGGAGCTCTGCTGCAGTGGAAGAGGGGCTTGCTTTGGATTTTCTAACAAACAAACGTTCCTCCTGAGCAGTTGTCTTGCGGGGTCTGCTGTACCTGGGCTTGTCAAACCCATCTCCAGTCTCTTCAAATTTTTTTTAATTCTTTGTACTTGATGCTGAGACACATTAAAGGTGCCAGCCACCTCTGCAGTGGATCTGGTCTTCAGCCTCTTGATAATCAAGGATTTGGTCGCAGGGTGGATTTTTGGCATGTTGTCAGAGATCAAGTTGCAGTTCAAGTGAAGGTTCTGGGGGGCTGGGCTTCTTTTTATACACACCCACTAATTAACCGATCATTTACTGAGCACAGGTGAGGATGTAAACTAGGATTGGGTGCATTATATGACCAGGTGACAAAACTTTTGTCTTGCCAAAACCTGACCATTCTGTGTTCATTAAATGATCAATATGTCAGCATTGATGCCAATTTATTTTCTTAACCTAAACCAAATTTGGGAGGGTTTCAGCTTTCAAAAGAGTATTTTTATAAAACCAATGGATGAATTTAACGTCAGGTTATAAACTTTGATTTACATAACATGGATAAGCGACATAACTTCTGTCAGGGACTGTATGACATTACAATTGAGAAGTATTCATTTAATAACTTAATTATTGGTTGTAAAACTGATCACATCTCAGAGCAGGGATCACTAAATCCAATGTTATGATAACAGGTTTTTTGTTGCGATTTTCTACTTTTGTGTTGAAGACATCTTCATGTCTCATGTCGGTCATCGCTCTTTTCTCAGAAAATTGCCCCAGTGGAGAATAATAAGTGAACCTGTAGGTCCAAGCTGTTAGGAGCTGTCCATCTCATCACAATCCCTAGCTCCATTCACTGCTGTTTAACTATTTAGATGCCGCAGCAATGATTACATGGTTCCGACCTCTGCACACGACAAAATCGTGGAGTGCCAATGGGCTACCATGGAAGCTGGGTGCACAATGAAGGCCCTGTCAACGTCAGTTTTGTGCTTTTAGTTTCTTTATATTCTGCAAATCCATTATTATTATTAATAAAAAAAAGTAATAAAAATAGTTTAATTAAACAAAAAAAAATATATATATATATACACTGCTCAAAAAAATAAAGGGAACACTCAAATAACACATCCTAGATCTGAATGAATGAATGAAATATTCTTATTGAATACTTTGTTCTGTACAAAGTTGAATGTGCTGTCCACATAATCACACAAAAATCATCAATGGAAATCAAATTTATTAACCAATGGAGGCCTGGATTTGGAGTTACACACAAAATTAAAGTGGAATGTAATGTCCTTAAAACAAGTCAAAATGATGCTCAGTAGTGTGTGTGGCCTCCATGTGCCTGTATGACCTCCACGTGCCTGTATGACCTCCCTACTGTACAACGCTTTGGCATGCTCCTGATGAGGAGGCGGATGGTCTCCTGAGGGATCTCCTCCCAAACCTGGACTAAAGCATCGCCAACTCCTGGACAGTCTGTGGTGCAATGTGACGTTGGTGGACGGAGCGAGACATGATGTCCCAGATGTGCTCAATCAGATTCAGGTCTGGGGAACAGGCAGTCCAGTCCACAGCTTCAATTCCTTCATCTTGCAGGAACTGCTGACACACTCTAGCCACATGCGGTCAGGAATTGTCCTGCATTAGGAGGAACCCAGGGCCAACCGCACCAGCATATGGTCTCACAAGGGGTCTGAGAATCTCATCTCGGTACCTAAGGGCAGTCAGACTACCTCTGGCGAGCACATAAAGGGCTGTGTGGCCCTCTAAAGAAATGCCACCCCACACCATTATGGACCCACTGCCAAACCAGTCATGCTGATGGTTGTTGCAGGCAGATCGTTCTCCACGGCGTCTCCAGACTCTGTCAAGTCTGTCACATGTGCTCAATGTGAACCTACTTTCATCTGTGAAAATCACAGGGCGCCATTGGCGAATTTGCCAATCCTGGTGTTCTGTGGCAAATGCCAAGCATCCTGCACGGTGTTGGGCTGTGAGCACAACCCCCATCTGTGGACGTCGAGCCCCTCAGACCATCCTCATGGAGTCGGTTTCTAACCGTTTGTGCAGACACATACACATTTGTGGCCTTCTGGAGGTCATTTTGCAGGGCTCTGGCAGTGCTCCTCCTGTTCCTCCTTGCAGAAAGTCGGAGGTAGCGGTCCTGCTGCTGGGTTGTTGCCCTCCTACGGCCCCCTCCCCGTCTCCTGGTGAACTGGCCTGTCTGCTGGTAGCGCCTCCAGCCTCTGGACACTACGCTGACAGACGCAGCAAACCTTCTTGCTACAGCTCGCATTGATGTGCCATCCTGGATGAGCTGCATTACCTGAGCCACTTGTGTGCGTTGTAGAGTCCGTCTCATGCTACCACGAGTGTGAAAGCACAACCAACATTTAAAAGTGACCAAAACATCAGCCAGAAAGCATAGGTACTGAGATGTGGTCCCCACATGCAGAACCACTCCTTTATTGAGTGTGTCTTGATAATTGCCAATAATTTCCATCTTTTCTCTATTCCATTTGCACAACAGCATGTGAAATTGATTGTCAATCAGTGTTGCTTCCTAAATGGACAGTTTGATTTCACAGAAGTTTGATTTACTTGGAGTTATATTCTGTTGTTTAAGTGTTCCCTTTATTTTTTTGAGCAGTGCATATGTACAGTACAGACCAAAAGTTTGGACACACCTTCTCATTTAAAGATTTTTCTGTATTTTCATGACTATGAAACTTGTACATTCACACTGAAAGCATCAAAACTATGAATTAACAATGTGAAATTATATACTTAACCAAAAAGTGTGAAACAACTGAAAATATGTCTTATATTCTAGGTTCTTCAACGTAACCACCTTTTGCTTTGATGACTGCTTTGCACACTCTTGGCATTCTCTTGATGAGCTTCAAGAGGTAGTCACCGGAAATGGTCTTCCAACAATCTTGAAGGAGTTCCCAGAGATGCTTAGCACTTGTTGGCCCTTTTGCCTTCACTCTGCGGTCCAGCTCACCCCAAACCATCTCGATTGGGTTCAGGTCTGGTGACTGTGGAGGCCAGGTCATCTGGCGTAACACCCCATCACTCTCCTTCTTGGTCAAATAGCCCTTACACAGCCTGGAGGTGTGTTTGGGGTCATTGTCCTGTTGAAAAATAAATGATGGTCCAACTAAACGCAAACCGGATGGAATAGCATGCCGCTGCAAGATGCTGCTTCAGTATACCTTCAATTTTGAATAAATCCCCAACAGTGTCACCAGCAAAGCATCCCCACACCATCACACCTTCTCCTCCATGCTTCACGGTGGGAACCAGGCATGTAGAGTCCATCCGTTCACCTTTTCTGCGTCGCACAAAGACACGGTGGTTGGAACCAAAGATCTCAAATTTGGACTCATCAGACCAAAGCACAGATTTCCACTGGTCTAATGTCCGTTCCTTGTGTTCTTGAGCCCTAACAAGTCTCTTCTGCTTGTTGCCTGTCCTTAGCAGTGGTTTCCTAGCAGCTATTTTACAATGAAGGCCTGCTGCACAAAGTCTCCTCTTAACAGTTGTTGTAGAGATGTGTCTGCTGCTAGAACTCTGTGTGGCATTGACCTGGTCTCTAATCTGAGCTGCTGGAAACCTGCGATTTCTGAGGCTGGTGACTCGGATAAAGTTATCCTCAGAAGCAGAGGTGACTCTTGGTCTTTCTTTCCTGGGGCGGTCCTCATGTGAGCCAGTTTCTTTGTAGTACTTGATGGTTTTTGCAACTGCACTTGGGGACACTTCCAAAGTTTTCCCAATTTTTCAGACTGACAGACCTTCATTTCTTAAAGTAATGATGGCCACTCGTTTTTCTTTACTTAGCTGCTTTTTTCTTGCCATAATACACATTCTAACAGTCTATTCAGTGGGACTATCAGCTGTGTATCCACCAGACTTCTGCACAACACAACTGATGGTCCTAAGTTCCTAACCCATTTATAAGGCCATAAATCCCACTTATTAAACCTGACAGGGCACACCTGTGAAGTGAAAACCATTCCCGGTGACTACCTCTTGAAGCTCATCAAGAGAATGCCAAGAGTGTGCAAAGCAGTCATCAAAGCAAAAGGTGGCTACTTTGAAGAACCTAGAATATAAGACATAATAAAAAAGTGTGTAACAACTGAAATTAAGTATATAATTCCACGTGTGTTAATTCATAGTTTTGATGCCTTCAGTGTGAATGTGCAATTTTTATAGTCATGAAAATACAGAAACATCCTTAAATCAGGTGTGTCCAAACTTTTGGTCTGTACTGTGTATATATATATTATATATATATATATATACACACATACACACACATATATAAAACAATACATGTGTAATTTAGGAGGATGTGGTCTAAGGATACAACACCCTTAATTAAGGTGTACAGAATTATTGACAAAATAGGCCAAAAAGATTTATCTGACTCTGAAAAGTAAAAAATTGTTACAAGTCTTACAGATTGAGGCAGCAGTCCTGAAATTGCTGGGATATTGAGGAACGATCACAAAACCATAAAAAGGTTTGATACAAAGAAAACAAGAAACAAATATCCTAAAATAAAACAAAATAAAAAATATATTGCAAAACATGCATAAGTTGTAATAATAATAATAAGGGTATTTGGTAAACATAATTTTGATCAAAAGAATGTACAAGCCATCCCGCCACGTCAAGGCAACCCTTTGTGGGACAGTCCTACTCTAATATTAAAAACATTTCCACTTGTCAAGTGACGTAAATATTCAACAGGGTCACAAAAAATGTTTTGAGTAAAAAGACACAATAACTGCCAAAGATCTGAGAAGAATAAAACGTGCAGCGACAGGAAGCCATTATCCTCCAGTGCTGTCATATTCCAGAGCTGAAACCTCCTGGAGGCCAGAAGTACAAGGTGTTCAGTGCTCAGAGACATGGCCGAGGTGAGGAGGCTGAACCCGACCACCACCGAGCAAGACACAGAAGTGGGATCGTCAAGACTGGGCCAAGATGTGTCTGATACAAATTGTTCACAGATTTTATTGACTGACGAAGTGAGAGTAAATCTGGACGAACAAGATGGATGGACCTGTGGCTGGATCAGTAATGGGCCTCCCCTTACTCTTAAGGGTATGCCACACTAAGCGAGATCGCTAACGACATCGCTAACGACATCGCTAATACGTCACTATTTAGCATCTCGTTAGCGACGTCGTTGTGTGTGGCATGTAGCAGCGATGTGGCCCCTGCTGTGATGTCGCTGATCGTTCACTAGCGTTCTGGACCGTTTTTTGATCGTTGGCGTCCCGCTGGTTAGCCTATATCGCTGAGTGTGACACCTTTTGCGAACGACGAGCGACCTCGTTTGTGACGCATATGACAGCGTCGCAGGCGGGACAGGGTTTTTTAGCGTCACGGAGTGGATCGCAATATCTGTAGAAGCAGGCAGGTGGGACTAGGTTCTCTTTTGCGTCACAGAGGATCGCAGAAGCTGCAAAGCAGGCTAGCAGGACGCAGAGAGCAGGAGCGATGCTGGAAATTCCTATGAATCAGAAGCGCTCGAGAACAATGAAAGGGAGCGCTATACGCCGTCTTTCATGACGCGGTCAAAACATAAATTATAGCACATACATAACATATATCTGTGCTGAGGGGCGTGGAAAAGGTTGCGCTCAGTACATGCTAATGACAGATCCTAACGACCGCCAAAGTCGTTAAAGAGATCGCTGACCGCTGATGTGTCGTTTATGAGATCTCCTGTTTGGCAGCTATTAGCGACCTAAAAGCGATCACACCAACGATCTCGTTAGCTTGCGTCGTTAACGAGATCGCTTAGTGTGGCAGTACCTTTAGAAGCCAGTGAGGTGGTGGGGGCACTGGT
>JARQOD010003890.1:0-60123 GCA_033576555.1 Oophaga sylvatica | reverse complement strand
CCCCATATTCTCGATCGACGCCAGACCTCTCGGTCAGGGAAGTTTTTTGCAAGCTGTGCATAACGTAAAACTTCAAGTGGGGGCGATACATAAAGAACTGTTGTCTTGTTACGTGTTGGAGGGTCTTCCCACTCCTATAGTGTTGGACCTTCCTTGGTTAACTAAGCATAACCCAGTTATTGATTGGCAATCCAGAGAGATAAGCCAATGGAGTGAATTCTGTAATAAAAACTGCATGAATACGGTTATCGGTGCGGTCACTCCTAGGGTCTTACCTCCATTTCTGGCGGACTTTGAGGATGTATTCTCGGAGAAAGGGTGTCAGGAACTACCTCCTCATCGCGTGTATGACTGTTCTGTAAAACTGCTCCCTGAGGCCAAGTTACCTAAATCTAGGTTGTATAACCTATCTGGTCCTGAGAGGCAGGCCATGAAGGATTATATTGCTGAAAGTCTGGCAAAGGGGCATATTAGACCTTCATCTTCCCCGGTGGCCGCGGGGTTCTTCTTTGTGAAGAAGAAAGATGGAGGCCTACGCCCTTGCCTGGATTTCCGTGAACTTAATCGGATTATGGTCCGAGATCCGTATCCGCTCCCACTTATTCCCGATCTCTTCAATCAGATTGTGGGCGCCAAATGGTTCTCTAAGTTGGATCTCAGGGGGGCGTACAATCTGATTAGGATGAAGGAGGGGGATGAGTGGAAGACGGCGTTTAACACTCCAGAGGGGCATTATGAGAACCTTGTCATGCCATTCGTCTGACTAATGCCCCGGCGGTGTTCCAACACTTTGTAAATTACATTTTTCGCCACATGGTGGGACAGTTTGTGGTCATATATCTGGATGATATCTTAATTTACTCGCCGGATCTTGTGTCTCATCAGGAGCATGTTAGGCAGGTGTTACAGATCTTGCGGATAATAAACTGTACGCCAAATGGGAAAAGTGTGTATTCGCCGTACAGGAACTTCAGTTTTTAGGATTCCTGGTGTCAGCATCCGGTTTTCGTATGGACCCTGGGAAAGTGCGGGCAGTTCTTGAGTGGGATCTGCCAGAGGATCTTAAGGCATTACAACGTTTCCTGGGTTTGCTAATTATTACCGAAATTTATTCGTAATTTCTCGTCCATGGTTAAACGTCTAACAGACATGACAAAAAAGGGGACAGATTTTCTAGGTGGTCTGACAAGGCTTGTCAAGCATTCTCCTCCTTGAAAAAATGCTTTGCCTCGGCACCCATACTTATTCAACCTGATGCGTCACAGTCGTTCATTGTAGAGGTAGACGCTTCCGAGGTAGGGGTGGGAGCAGTATTGTCACAAGGTTCGTCCCTGATAAGTGGCATCCGTGCGCATTTTTCTCTAAATAACTGTCATCCGCTGAGAGGAATTACGATGTTGGCAATAGGAACTCTTGGCCATTAAGTTGGCTTTTGAGAGTGGCGCCATTTTTTGGAGGGGGCAGTCCATCCGGTCACTGTCATCACCGATCACAAGAACCTGCTATATCTGGAGTCTGCAAAACGTCTGAATCCCAGACAAGCTAGGTGGTCATTATTTTTTACCAGGTTTAATTTTGTCGTCACATATCGTCCTGGGTCAAAAAATTTAAAGGCGGATGCCTTATCTTGTAGTTTCCCTGGGGCCGGGAATACGGAGGACCCGGTTCCTATCCTTCAGGAGGGGGTGGTGGTGTCGGCAGTATGCTCTGAGCTTGAGGAGGAGGTATTGGAGGCTCAGGGGACGCCCCTGTAGGACCTCCAGGGAGACTGTTTGTTCCAAATCAGTTGCGACAAAAGGTGATCGAGGCACACCATAATTCAGCTTTGGCAGGACACCCAGGAGTAAAGCAACTGAGGATCTCCTCTCGCGTCGGTTTTGGTGGCCTAACTTTTATAGGGAGGTGGTAACTTTGTCGCGACCTGCGAGGTTTGTGCGCGCTCTAAGACCCCACATACCCGTCCGTCTGGGGTCCTCTTACCTTTGAAGATCCCGGAGCGTCCGTGGACTCATCTGTCTATGGACTTCATTACGGACCTCCCGCCATCTTCGGTAAAACATTCATACTCGTTGTAGTGGACAGGTTCAGCAAGATGGCACATTTTATCGCTCTTCCCGCTCTTCCTAATGCTAAAACTCTTGCGCAGGTGTTCATTGGGGAGATTGTAAGGCTTCACGGGGTACCCTCCAATGTGGTGTCGGATCGGGGTCTCAGTTTGTGTCCAAATTCTGGAAGGCATTTTGTACACGGCGGGGATGCAGTTGTCATTTTCATCGGCTTTTCATCCGCAGACCAATGGTCAGACAGAGCATCTGAACCAGAGCTTGGAGACATATCTCCGGTGTTTTGTGTCAGAGAACCAGGAGGACTGGGCTTCTTTCTTGCCTCTGGCGGCGTTTGATCTAAATAATAGGCGGAGCAAGTCCACTGGTAAGTCCCCGTTTTTTGGGGCATATGGTTTTCACCCCCAGTTTTGTACTTTCAATAGGGGGGGCTCTTCTGGGGTTCCTGAGGAGGAACGATTTTCGTCGTCACTTGCTTCAGTGTGGAGAGGAGTGCTGAATAATCTGAGTACTATGGGGAACCGATACAAACGTATGGCTGATAGGAGGAGAGTGTCTGGTCCGGACCTAAGTGTGAACGATCTGGTATGGTTGTCTACCAAGAATATAAAACTTAAGGTTCCCTCCTGGAAACTGGGTCCCAGGTTCATCGGGCCATACAAGATCAGTTCTATAATTAATCCGGTGGCATTCCGTCTTGACCTCCCTCCTACATTTACATCTCACAATGTGTTCCACAGATCATTGCTTAAGAGGTATGTGGCGCCGGTGATACCTTCACCTTTACCTCCTCCTCCTGTGGTGGTCAATGGTAACTTGGAGTTTCAGGTGTCGAGAATCATCGATTCACGTCTGAATCGCCGGTCCCTTCAGTACCTGGTTCATTGGAAGGGGTATGGTCCTGAGGAGAGGACGTGGGTTCCTGCGTCGGATATTAACGCAGACCGATTAATTCGGGCCTTCCACACTACTCACCCAGATAAACCCGGCCCTGAGGGTCCGGAGGCCCCTCGTAGAAGGGGGGTACTGTCACGGGTGTGTCGCTACGAAGATCGTTGCGATTGCACAGCCTGACTTCTCACAGCTGAGTTTCTGGTGCTGGGTGTTTTTTCGGCAGTGAGGGAGTTAATTCTCCCTCTCTCTTTGCTAGACGAGGCCAGCCTCGCCCAGCTGCAATTAATGTTGCTGTAATGGGATTCCTTCAAATACCTGCCAGTCTGCTAGGGAAGTGTCGGTGAAAGCATTCCTGGCAGACAAACAGAGCGGCTTGTGGTATTTTGGAGTTTGGAGTGAAGTGTACTTTGTGTGTGGTTTTTTCCCTTCCTCGCTTTATCATTTATCTCCTTACCCGTTGGTGTTCCCTCTGTTGTTGTGATGTAGTTTTGTATGCAAGGTGGTTGTTGATTTTCCCCTTGTACTGTCTCGTTCGTCTAGTACTGTGTGTGGGCTTATATTATCCCGTTCCCTGTTGTTGTGATCGGGGTCCTTCTCAGGACTAGATCACTGAGGTTCAGGGATCCTCAGGAGGTAGGGATTACGCTGGCGGCCTGGACCTCTGTACTTTTAACAGTACCTCCAGGTAGAGGGATTAGTCAGGGCCCCAGCTTAGGGTCAGCTTAGGCCCCTAACCTCCGGTACGCAGAGACAGCGTGACACCGGCGCTGCTGTGTAAATCCACTGAGGGGTTGTTTCTGGGCAGCAAGGTGTTAAGTCTTCCACAGGCAAGACTGGGTCCCTCAGGGTAGATGGCGGTGTTGGGGTGCAAGACGGAGAAGGGGTGCTTTCAGCCGCAGGAGCAATAACGCAGACACACACACGATAGTCTGTTTCTGTACCTTTACTGATGTAGTTGCAGGCACGTCCCAGGAAGCTGGCAGGGTGGAGGATGCATGTCCAGTATTCCCACTGATTAGGTGTAGGGCCTCCTTACTCCTGTAGTGTGAGTTTCTGACCTGTATGAAACAAAGTCTAACTCTGTCTTCACTTTACGCCCGGCTGACTTTGTGGTGGGGCCTTCTCTAGGATAGAATAGTGTCTCTAATGGCGGATCCTGCCCAGACTCCTGTCTTCCTGACCTTGGTTACGTATCAACACTTGTGTGCCCCTGCGACTTGAAGTCCCGCAGGGTCTCCGGTATCTCCTACTAGTCGTGTAGATTCTAGCAAGCTCGGACCCGGTGTCCGGTTATTCAGAGTAGAGGTAAGCTATCAATTCTGTTTCAACCTCTATTACTCTCTTCTTCTCTCCCACTCGCCTTTCGTCCTACTCCGACCTTTAGCATAGGCACACTAGCAGAAGATGGCTGATTCTTCTCTCTCTTCACCGCTCTCAAAGCGTCGGCACGCTTGCTCCCTAAACTGCACTCAGTTGACTCAGTTCTGACTAGGCTAGAGTGGCTGTAAGGAAAGGGACGCCGCCATTTTGTATAGGGCCTATACCAGCCTCCATTTTGTCGGTTCACAGAGCCACAGACTGCTAACTACACAGGGCCTGTTAGCATATCCAGTACGACCGGTTTTGATGTCCACTATGAATCAAAAGGGGCTTTAGTATGCTAATTAGTTTAGGCCAGTGTCTGAATAAGATGGTCAGTCGTATGCTAAATAGCTCAAACTCAAGCCAGTATTTCCTGCTCCATATGAATTGCAGGCCAGTTAATATGCGTGCTTCAAAGCAAAGGGGAGGGACCTAGGTTTAAGAACTGTAGCCATGAACAGGCTGCTCTGAATCCATTTCACACACAGAAGCCAAGAAGATGGTCTAAGGATGACCAAGGGACAGATTTGATTTGCCTTGCCAAGGGAGCAGCAGCACATGTTTCGGGGGACTGTCCAGCAACTGAAGACTGTTACCTGGGGACGGCAGAGCTCCCTGCCTCCCCATGACCATACAACCCGGTAATATTGATCTATAGCTTATACCTTAAGCCTTGTACATTATCGTTGTATTTTTTCTCTGACTGCAAATCCATTGTAATTACGTTGTATAGCTTTACTGTATATTTCTGTAATTATCTAGTGCGCCCTTAAGGCAATTAAACCATAAAATTAATCTTGGGCTGATGCTTTTACTCTGATTACGAATCTTAGAATACCCAGTGGGTAACAGGACAACCTCCCCGGCGGCCATTTGCTCTAGGTGCAGTTCCCTTACTGACCTGAGAGACAAAGGGGGCACCGGAGAGCTGTACCTGTGGAGTTACGTCCCATTGGTGACGTGGGAGGAAAGGGGATCGTCCTTCACATTTGGTAGCGGCGGTGGGATCAGAAGCTGTGATACCCGGGCTACCGTGTGGCGGTCGGCTTAGTTCCTCACAGTGGCTATCTCTCCACTGGTACTAGCCTCCACACAATGAACTAAGCTCAAAGCTCAGTCTTCAGGTTCTTTCAATAACTGCTGTTCTCTTTCCTTCTTTCTTTCTAATGCTCTGTAAGGTTCTATGTATATATTCCTGAAACTCAGTTTGTTCGTCAGCCATTTTACTTTCTGTCTTGCTGCAGCTATCTTGCCCTCAGTCAAAATGGAGTTTCCAGCTTGCATGTTCCCGCCCTGATTCTCTCCTTTGCTTCTTAAGCAGCCACAGCTGAGCAATCAGTGCTTCAGAAGCTAGCCTGCAGTGAACCTGTGACTTGACTCCTGTAAGCCTTGGACCTTGTACTCCAGCTATTCCTACTGAGGAACTCTGAAGCACTTGTGGACTCTGAACCCTGCTCTTTGAAAGACCCACGTTTGCATGGACTTACGGTAACAGAGAAGAAGATCCTGAATCTGTATTGGAGAGTGATTGCTGAGCTTGGATTACTCTGGCCTGCTGTGTCTCCTGTTTCTGTGTCTGCAAACTGTGTGACTATTTCTGCCAACTTGTATGAAGTAATACAGGACTTTTCTATATCAAACCTGTGACTCCTGTGTTTTCATCGCACCCAAACACAAGACGCTATATGAACTGTACTACATACATTACAAGATTCTGAAGCCAAAACGTTAGCGTCTGCTGGGTCTGGAAGGCTGTGTCTGCTGTACTGTGGATATCAGACGTCCGGTTGTACCTTCTGTGATGACAGTGGTTGTGACTTCTCACAACCATTCCAGGTGAGCAATTCCCTTAAGTTTTTCTTTTTGCAGTGTTACCACAGGTAAACACTATTGTTTTTTTTTTTGTTTTTTTTTTTCCTTTCTTTTCTCTTTTTTGTCTGCTGTAACTCTGGATATCAGATGTCTGGTTGAAACTTTCTGTGATGATAGTGGTTGTGACTTCTCACAACCATTCCAGGTGAGCAGTTCCCTTAATTTTTTTTTCTCTCTGCAGTGTTGCCACAGGTGAACACTATTGTTTTTTTTTCTCTCCTCTTCTTCCAGTAATCCTGTCTTAAAAGATCTGGAAAATGGAGGCCCGCATAAAGGAACTTTGCGGAGTGACTGATAATATCCTTGCAGATTTGCAGAATATAAAGACCCGTTTTACAAATCTACAGGACCTCAATAATCACAATTTGCAAGAGGTTGGACAGACTACCCAGGATTTGCGAGCCAGGATTGAGGTTCTAGAGGGGCGAGTCCAGGCTCCTGCCGTAGCCCCGAGTGCTGGGATTCCCAAGTTGCCCCCTTTTCGTTTTGGCGGTGAACGTGAGAAATTCAGGGGATTTATTAATCAATGCAATCTTTTTTTTTCTGCACATGCTTCACAATTTCCCACTGAACGATCTAAGGTGCTTACTATAATTATGTTGCTTACCAACAAGGCTTTAATGTGGGCAAACCCTCTGATTGAGACTGAGGATGATTGTTTGAATCACCTTGATGATTTTATTTCAGCCATGGGGCAGGTGTTTGATGACCCCAATCGAGGTGCAACAGCTGAAGCAGCCATGTTAGCTTTGCGCCAAGGTAAGCACTCGGTAGCTGAATATGCCTTGGATTTCAGGAGATGGGCCCTTGATACCACCTGGGACAGTTCCGCCAAAAAATCTATTTTTCGAAAGGGGTTATCTCCACTGATTAAGGATGAACTTGCTCGTGCCGACCCTCCCACTGCGTTAGGTGACTTTATTAACTACTGCATCCGTATTGATACTCGTCTGACTGAACGCAGGCAAGAGAGATGGTTCGAAAGCAATCGTACTAACCTTTTCCTACCTTCCTCTCCAGCTAAGGAACCTTTGAGTAGGATTACACGGGAACCTGAACCTGAACCCATGCAGGTAGACTCTTTACAACGACGGGTTAGTGATGCACGCAAGGAACATCGTTTTAAGGAGAATCTATGTTTCTATTGTGGTAAGTCAGGGCACTTCATTATAAACTGCCCCAGCCGTTCTCGTAAGACTACTGCAGCACTCATTCATTGTGAGTGTTGCGAGAGGGGATCTGTCAGGTCCGAGCCTCAGGCTCCAGAGAGATCTGCAGCAACAGATCTTGATTTCTCGGACTTAAACTCCGTTACCTCTGAGGACGTTGACTGTGTAAACGCTGCCATTTTTCAAGTTTCCTCAGCGGTGTCCCAGCTGAGTTGTAAGAAAAACAATTCTCATTGCTTTCTTTCCATCAAACTCTGGGTTGACTCAGCTTGGGTGTCTAGCTCTGCTATGATCGACTCAGGGGCAAGTGGAAATTTTATGGATGTCTCCTTTGCTCTGAAACAGGGAATACGTTCAGTGAAGAAGGCTACTCCAGTACAGATGGAAACTGTGGATGGCTCCCTGCTGACCTCTGGACCAGTGGATCAGGAAACAGAGCCTTTGAGGGTTCTTATGGGTAAAGATCATCAAGAGAAACTGTCCTTTATGCTTATCTCTTCTCCCCACTTTCCCATTATTCTAGGGCTACCATGGCTGCAGGCTCAGAATCCCACCATTAACTGGGAGACCAAGGAATTACACTTTCCAGAGAAACAGATGAGTCCAAAAGTTTCAGCTTGCTCTGTTCCTAAAGGAATCAAGTCAGTCCCTGAACTACCAGCTGTATACCAGGACTATGTGGATTTATGTGACAAGAAGAACGCTGACCAGCTTCCTCCTCACCGTCCATATGATTGTCCAATTGAATTATTGCCTGGAGCAGAGATACCTTTTGGTAAGATCTACCCCCTGGCGGGCCCGAGCTAAAGGCTTTAAAGGATTACATAGATGAAAATCTAGCCAAGGGCTTCATACGCCCCTCTTCATCTCCTGCAGGTGCACCCATCTTCTTTGTAAAGAAGAAAGATGGATCTCTGAGACCATGCGTAGACTATAGGGAACTCAATAAGGTTACTATTAGAAACCGTTATCCATTGCCTTTAATCCCTGAGTTATTGGAGAGAGTGCGACATGCCAAAATTTTTTCTAAACTAGATCTTCGTGGGGCCTATAACTTAGTCCGTATTAGACCTGGGGATGAATGGAAGACTGCATTCAGGTCACGCTATGGACACTTTGAATATCTAGTTATGCCTTTTGGTCTGAGTACCGCCCCAGCCACTTTCCAACACTTGGTGAATGACATCTTCAGGGATCTCCTAGATACATTCGTGGTAATTTATTTGGATGATATTCTAATTTTTTCTAACTCCACAGAGGAACATCATGGACATGTGAGAATGGTCTTGGAACGTCTAAGACAAAATCATCTTTACATCAAACTTGAAAAGTGTGAATTCCATAGGACCGAAATTCAATTTCTGGGTATGTACTGTCTACACAAGGAATTAGTATGGATGGAAGCAAAACCCAAGCCATCAAGGATTGGCCAAGTCCTAGAAATGTGAAGGAGGTACAGCGCTTCATCGGGTTTGCCAACTTCTATAGACGTTTCATTAGAAATTTCTCTGAGGTAGTGTCACCTATCACTCAACTTACCCGGAAAGAGTCTAGGTTTTCCTGGACTCCCCAAGCCCAGGAAGCATTTTCCCGTCTAAAGGATAAATTTACCACTGCACCTATCCTAGTACATCCCAACCCCGAGCTTGCCTTCATAATAGAGGTGGATGCTTCAGACTGTGCCGTTGGAGCTATACTCTCTCAGAGAACAGGTGAGAAGAATGTCTTGCATCCCTGTGCCTTCTTTTCCCAGCAGTTGTCTTCGGCTGAGAGGAACTACGATGTGGGCAATAGAGAGTTGTTGGCCATTATTGCCGCCTTCAAAGAATGGAGACACCTTCTTCAGGGAGCTGCACAGCAAATAGTCGTCCTGACAGACCATCGTAACCTTGAGTTTATCAGGTCGGCTAAGTGCCTGACTCCTCGCCAGGCTCGCTGGAATCTTTTCTTAAACCAATTTAATTTTATCATCTCTTATAGACCAGGATCGCGCAATGGAAAGGCTGATGCACTCTCTAGGATTTACTCAGCAGAGACACGTCCAATTACTCCTCCTAAGACTATTCTTCCTGACTCTAGATTCCTAGGAGTAATTCATAATCAAGACCTACTTAAGGACATCAAGGAAGCATACCATGCGGATTCCTTTTTGGCACAACCCCCAAGGGACGTAAGTCTTGTCTTTAAGAATGGTGTGTGGATTCAGGGACAACGTCTGTATATTCCTGAAACAGTCAGATTAAGAGTATTGCAACTCATTCACGATTCCAAGATAGCTGGGCATAGAGGAATTCTAAAGACACAGGAATTTCTTTCTCGTTTCTTTTGGTGGCCCACTTGCAGGAAGGATGTTTTGAATTATGTCACTTCATGTGAGGTCTGTGCAAGATGCAAAACACCTCGCTCCTCACCAACTGGTCTGTTACAGCCTCTTCCCACCCCGTCCCGCCCGTGGGGATCCATTTCTATGGACTTCATTGTGGAGTTACCAACCTCTCAGGGGAAGAACACCATTCTAGTGGTGGTTGACCGTCTAACAAAGGCAGCTCATTTTATCCCTTGTGTCGGCTTACCTGTTATGTTACGGTAGCTGAGGAGTGCAGGTAAAAAATGCAAAAATATAGCAAAAACACAAAATAAGAAATTGTCTTATCTGATAGCAGGAGATGCAGACACGACACAGCAGGCTACAAGGGAAACTGGAAAGAAGGATTCAGACCAGAACAATTGATCACCGGCAACCCTGATGGGAAAATGACTCCCTTATATAAGACCAATCAGTAACACCTGATTCCCAGTCCTCACAATCCTCACTAGTACCGCTTGTAACCACCAGAGGGAGCCTCTGCTCAGAACTCATCTCAAACCCATTCACAACAGTACCCCCCCCTTGAGGAGGGGTCACCGAACCCTCATTTGAGCAACCAGGTCGGTCAGGATGAGTTCTATGATACGCACGGATAAGTCTCCTAGCATGGATGTCCGAAGCAAACACCCAAGAATTGTCTTCCTGACCATAACCTCTCCATTTAACCAAATACTGGAGTCTTCGTCTAGAAAAACGAGAATCCAATATTTTCTCAACCACATACTCCAGATTGCCCTCAACCAAAACAGGGTCAGGAGGCACAGCAGCAGGAACCACTGGCTCAACAAACCTCTTCAACAAGGACTTGTGGAACACGTTATGGATCTTAAATGTCCCTGGAAGAAGCAAACGAAAAGAAACAGGATTAATAATCTCCATGATCTTATAAGGTCCAATGAACCTAGGCTTAAATTTAGGAGATGCTACTCTCATAGGAATATTCTTTGAGGACAACCAGACCAAGTCCCCCACTTTAAACCGAGGACCATCAGTCCTATGCCGGTTAGCAAACCGCTGGGCCTTCTCCTGAGAGAGGGACAACCTCTCCACTACCTGGTCCCAAATCTGCTGCATACGCTCAACAACAGAGTCAACACCTGGACAGACAGAAGCCTCCGTCTGTCCTGAAGAAAATCGAGGGTGAAACCCAGAATTACAGAAAAACGGAGACATCAAAGTGGCAGAGCTAGCCCTATTATTAAGAGCAAACTGAGC
This sequence comes from Oophaga sylvatica, assembly GCA_033576555.1. Classification (NCBI taxonomy): domain Eukaryota; kingdom Metazoa; phylum Chordata; class Amphibia; order Anura; family Dendrobatidae; genus Oophaga; species Oophaga sylvatica. The sequence goes on along the minus strand of JARQOD010003890.1, from coordinate 49,180 downwards.
CAAAGGCAAAAAAGAGACCCAGTCATCCTGATTAGCAGACACAAAGCATCTTAGATAAGTCTCCAATGTCTGGTTTGTTCTCTCAGTTTGACCATTGGTCTGAGGATGAAATGCCGAGGAGAAAGACAATTGAACACCCAGTTTAGAAACAAAAGTCCTCCAAAATCTGGAAACAAACTGGACTCCTCTGTCAGACACAATGTTCTCAGGAATGCCGTGTAAACGAACCACGTGCTGAAGGAACAACGGCACCAATTCAGAGGAGGAAGGCAACTTAGGTAATGGCACAAGATGTATCATTTTGGAAAACCTATCACAAATTACCCAGATGGTGGTCATTCTCTGAGAAACAGGAAGATCGGAAATGAAATCCATAGAGATATGGGTCCATGGTCTCTTGGGCACAGGCAATGGCATCAACAAACCACTAGAGCGAGAGCAAGGCTTGGAGCGAGAGCAAGTCCCGCAGGACTGCACAAATTCCCTGACATCGCGAGACAAGGTAGACCACCAAAAGGACCGACTAACCAAGTCTCTGGTACCAAAAATTCCGGGATGCCCAGCCAATGCGGAACAATGAATCTCAGACATCACACTCTTTTTCCATTGGTCCGGGACAAACAATTTTCCAACAGGGCAGCGCTCGGGCCTATCCTCCTGACACCCCTCCAGAGCAAGTCTCAAATTGGGCGGGATGGCGGAAGAACTACACCCTCCTTCAAAATAACAGAGGGATCAAATAGCTCAGGAGAGTCCGCAAGGAAACTCCTCGAGAGGGCATCCGCCTTAACATTCTTAGTGCCAGGAAGAAAGGAAACCACAAAATTAAAACGTGTGAAAAACAAGGCCCACCTGGCCTGTCTAGGATTGAGTCGCTTGGCAGATTCCAGATAGACCAGATTCTTATGGTCCGTAAGGACCACCACCTGATGTTTGGCTCCCTCCAGCCAATGTCTCCACTCTTCAAAAGCCCACTTCATGGCCAATAACTCCCGATTACCCACGTCATAATTACGTTCAGTAGGAGAAAATTTTCGAGAGAAAAAGGCACATGGGTTACTTTTAGAGGTCTCTGGATCTTTTTGGGACAAAACGGCACCTGCCCCAATTTCAGAGGCATCAACCTCCACCTGAAATGGCAGAGAAACATCAGGCTGCCGTAGAACAGGAGCAGAAGTGAATCTCTGCTTAAGTTCCTGAAACGCAGAGACTGCCTCAGGAGGCCAATTCACCACATCAGAACCCTTTCTGGTCAAATCAGTTAATGGTTTAACAATAACCGAGAAATTACCAATAAATTTACGATAAAAATTGGCAAAACCCAAAAATCTCTGAAGAGCCTTTAATGAAGTAGGTTGGACCCAATCACAGATGGCCTGAACCTTGACCGGGTCCATTTCAATAACAGATGGGGACAAAATGAATCCCAGAAATGAGATCTTCTGTACGCCAAAAAGACACTTTGATCCCTTCACATACAGAGCATTCTCTCTCAAAATCTGGAATACAGTTCGAACATGTTTCACATGAGAGTCCCAGTCATTAGAAAAAATCAAGATATCATCCAAATAAACAATCAGAAACTTGTCCACAAAATCCCTGAAAATGTCATTCATGAAGGACTGGAAGACGGAAGGAGCATTAGTGAGCCCAAAGGGCATCACAAGGTACTCAAAATGCCCTTCAGGGGTGTTAAATGCCGTCTTCCATTCATCCCCGTGCTTAATGCGAATAAGGTTATACGCCCCCCTGAGGTCAAGCTTGGTAAACCAAGTAGCGTTTTTCACCCTGGAAAACAGGTCAGAAATCAAGGGTAACGGGTATTGATATTTCACAGTAATATTGTTCAAGAGACGATAATCAATACACGGCTTTAATGAACCATCTTTTTTGGCCACAAAGAAAAAACCGGCACCTAAGGGTGAAGAGGATGGTCTGATATGACCCTTCTCCAATGATTCCTTGATATAAGACCGCATAGCGTCATGTTCAGGTACAGACAAGTTAAAAAGGCGACCTTTAGGGAATTTACTACCTGGCACTAATTCAATAGCGCAGTCATAGCTCCTATGGGGAGGTAAGGATGCAGATTTACTTTCGCTAAACACATCAGAAAAATCAAACAAAAAGTCAGGAACATCCTCAGCCTGGGGGGAGGCAGAAAAAACAGGAGTGTTGGTATTAACACATTGGCAGCCCCAACTGGTTACAGACACAGATTTCCAATCCAAAACAGGATTATGAGACTGTAACCAAGGGAAACCCAGCACTATAATGTCATGCAGATTATATAGAACCAAAAATTTGCAGCACTCCTGGTGATCAGGTTCAACCCTCATTATCACCTGAGTAGAAAACTGGGGTTTATTCTCAGCCAAAGGGGTAGAATCGATCCCCAGTAAAGGAATACACTTCTGTAGGGGTATCAAGGGAAACCCACAACGTTTAGCAAAATCATAATCCATCAGGTTAATAGCTGCTCCAGAATCAACGAAAGCCTGAGCAGAAAATGAGGACAGAGAGCATATCAGAGTGACAGTTAATAAAAACTTAGTCTGAACACTACCCAAGACAACTGAGCGTGCAAAATGTCTTCCCCGCTTAGGGCAGACTGAAATAGCATGAGAGGCATCACCACAGTAGAAACATAACCCATTGCGCTTTCGAAACTCATGACGCTGTGCCCCAGACACCACTCCATCACACTGCATGGGCTCAGCAGCTGGCTCACAAGGCAACACCACTCCACGCATACTTCTCCGCTCACGCAAACGTCTGTCAATTTGAATCGCTAATGACATAGAATCATTGAGACCAGAGGGGACAGGGAATCCCACCATAACATCCTTTACATTATCCGACAGACCCTTCCGGAAAAGGGCCGCCAAAGCGTCGTCATTCCATTTGGTCAGGACTGCCCACCTACGGAATCTCTGACAGTATAACTCAGCGTCATCAAGCCCCTGATTTAATGCCAACAAGGCTTTTTCAGCTTGATCAGTGACATTAGGCTCATCGTACAATAACCCAAAGCCTGAAAAAATGCATCAACATCACTCAAAACAGGATCCCAGGTATCAGGGAAAAAGCCCAATCCTGAGGATCGCCGCGCAGGAGAGAGATAATAATTTGAACCTGCTGCGCTGCGTTTCCTGAGGACTTAGATTTTAAGGCAAGAAACAATTTACAATTATTTTTGAAATTCTGAAACTTAGCTCGATCCCCTAAAAACAAATCTGGCATGGGGATCCTAGGTTCCACAACAGGCAACCTAGCAAGATATGCAGCAATACTCTGAACCTCAGTGGCAAGCTGATCCACACGGCCAGACAACTGTGCAAACTCCATTGGGAGAAAAGATCCTCCCCAGCACCCAGAGATACAGAGGGAAAAAAAAAAAAAAAAAAAATGCAACAAACAGAAAAATATCTCTGACAACTTTTCTTCCTTCAAAATATTTTTTCCCTTCTGTGAGTACCATACAATTTTTATGGCCGGTGATACTGTTATGTTACGGTAGCTGAGGAGTGCAGGTAAAAAATGCAAAAATATAGCAAAAACACAAAATAAGAAATTGTCTTATCTGATAGCAGGAGATGCAGACACGACACAGCAGGCTACAAGGGAAACTGGAAAGAAGGATTCAGACCAGAACAATTGATCACCGGCAACCCTGATGGGAAAATGACTCCCTTATATAAGACCAATCAGTAACACCTGATTCCCAGTCCTCACAATCCTCACTAGTACCGCTTGTAACCACCAGAGGGAGCCTCTGCTCAGAACTCATCTCAAACCCATTCACAACACTTACCCACTGCAAAACAGACATCAGATTTGATGATTAAAGATGTGTTTCGCTTACATGGAGTACCGGATGAGGTTATTTCGGATCGAGGGGTGCAATTCACTTCTAGGTTTTGGCAAAATTTCTGTGCAGCATTGGACATTAAAGTAAACCTTTCTTCTGCTTTTCATCCCCAGACTAATGGACAGACCGAACGAACCAATCAAACCCCGGAGCAGTATCTCCGCTGCTTTATCTGCCACCTACAGGATGATTGGGTGGATCTACTTCCATTAGCTGAGTTCTCGTATAACAACTCTCAGAGTGCCTCCACTAAACAGTCTCCTTTTTACTCTAATCTAGGTTATCATCCTAACATTCTACCACGATTTCCCATAGAAACGCCTTTACCAGCAGTGGCTGAAAGAATCACGTCTTTACAGAAGTATATGGATCTTCTAAAGGAAAATCTGGAATCGGCTCAAGAAAGGTACAAGAAAGCAGCAGATAAATTTCGTAAACCTGCACCAGCTTTCAAGGTAGGAGACTTGGTCTGGCTGTCAACCAGAAATCTTAAGTTAAGGATTCCATCGTCTAAGTTGGGACATAAGTACATTGGACCCTATAAAATCAGTAAAATTATAAGTGCCGTTGCTTGTCGTCTTCAACTGCCCAGAACTATGAGAATCCACCCTGTCTTTCATGTATCCCTACTAAAGGCTGCGACACCCAATACGTTTCCTGGACGTTCCTCTCCTTGCCCTGACCCAGTGCTAGTCGATGGTCAGGAAGAATTTGTGGTGGAAAGGATTTTAGATTCCAGGTTGTATAGAAATCAGTTACAATATCTGATTAAATGGCAGGGCTACCCAGTGGAGGACAACTCATGGGAACCGGTCAATAACGTTAATGCTCCTCGCTTGCTCCGTCAGTTTCATCAGAGGTACCCACACAAGCCTGGTCTGAGGTCATCCGGAGGTTGTCCTTAAGGGGGGAGTAATGTAAGGTTCTATGTATATATTCCTGAAACTCAGTTTGTTCGTCAGCCATTTTACTTTCTGTCTTGCTGCAGCTATCTTGCCCTCAGTCAAAATGGAGTTTCCAGCTTGCATGTTCCCGCCCTGATTCTCTCCTTTGCTTCTTAAGCAGCCACAGCTGAGCAATCAGTGCTTCAGAAGCTAGCCTGCAGTGAACCTGTGACTTGACTCCTGTAAGCCTTGGACCTTGTACTCCAGCTATTCCTACTGAGGAACTCTGAAGCACTTGTGGACTCTGAACCCTGCTCTTTGAAAGACCCACGTTTGCATGGACTTACGGTAACAGAGAAGAAGATCCTGAATCTGTATTGGAGAGTGATTGCTGAGCTTGGATTACTCTGGCCTGCTGTGTCTCCTGTTTCTGTGTCTGCAAACTGTGTGACTATTTCTGCCAACTTGTATGAAGTAATACAGGACTTTTCTATATCAAACCTGTGACTCCTGTGTTTTCATCGCACCCAAACACAAGACGCTATATGAACTGTACTACATACATTACATGCTCTGTCTGAAGCAGCTATCAGGATTTCCGTCTGACCTGCACCTGGCTTTGCAGACTCACTGATCTGTGCACACTTCTAGAGCTAACTTTCTAACACTCCTAGAGAACTAACAATTTCTCACTTCTGTGTAGAATCACCAACTACACTGAACTCTCTGCTGTCTAGGCGTAGACTGTCTGCTCTCTCTGAGGAGACTAAGCAAACTAGCTTTGCTCTGAGCTAGTCTGAGCCCTTTGCTAGACTTCCTGAGGTGACTAAGCTGAAACTCAGTGTCTTCACCATCCTATATACTCTGAAAGGGCTCCCTCTGGTGGCTCTAGGGATTGGTGAAGATGTGTGAATGAATATCAGGTCTCTTGTGGTGTTACCTTTGGTGCATCCTCCTGGGAAATGTGATTCCAAGCGCAGCTGGGCTACACACATCCGTCTCCGGCCGCAGTGGAGCCTGCTCAGCAGAGACGTCGGTCCCAGCGTCTTGCCCATTCTAATACTGTGCAGAGAATTGCTGCTGCCCCTCCTGGATCTTCTATTATAGCCAGTGCTGGAACAGACGTCTTTAGGACGAAGTCCTGCGTTTCCCCTTCTGAGCATGTCCAGGGTAAGATCTCTCATTGGAGATCAGGGGTCACATGTTCAGGTACTGCAGCAGCTCCTATTGGTCCGCCAGGAAGGTCCTGAAACTACATGTGTTTTGGAACAGTTTCTCATTGGTCCTTTTTCTGGCAGGTCCTGTAGCTGTTACTATAAAAGGGTGGCATGGCTGGGCCGCCATGAGCTAGTATCAAATCTGTTACGTGCTTGCGTCAGTGAGGTCATGTATGCATGTGGTTAGGTCTGGCTGAAATAAGTCCCTACAATACCGGCACCTTCGGTGAGGAGATTGTATGCACGTGTTCAGGACTCGGCTAAAACGCCATTAGAATACCGGCTACTCCGGTGAGGAGATTGTTGCTTGTGTTCTGACTGCATGACCTCAGACTGCAATCCGCTTAGCAGTCATCTGTGTTCCCTGTGAATCTAACAGGACACAGTCTTTTTCTCAGCGGCTCTGAGACGCAACAGGGTTCGCTTTATAACGCTGGTTCAGCGCCCTAGCGTTTTACTTTGCGGCTCACTGAATCTAAGTGAGTTCGTACTTGTCACCATATAGCGCGTTACGGCGTTTATTTTAGCGACTCTGCGGGATAACAGAGTTCACTACTTTCGCCATCTTACTAGCAGCGGGCTTCGCCTGCACGGTGGACCCCGGGCTGCGAAACGCACCTCTCTACAATATCTATTAGGTGCGTTCTGCAGACCTTAACAAGGCCTTTTAAAGATCATTTCATTTTCATCTTGCAAAACTGTTCACAATAAGACTAATTTTGACCAGGGGTGCCCAAACTTTTATATGCCACTGTATGTGTTACTTTGTATTGTATTTATAGTCTGTACATATCCTCACTTAATTGTAATGTGCTGCGGACTATGTTGGTGTTATAAAAATAAAATGATTATTTACCTGGTATTTTGCCAGTAGAAGTAGTATGATCAGCTAGACTGGTGTCGACTGCAAAAACTGCCCTCCTTTCTTCAAAGGCTCTAATATCAGGATTTTGATAAGCATCTTTATTTAGCTTATGCATTTGCTTTAGATCAGCTAAAATAATAATGACGGATGTCATTATTTATATGAGAACTCTAAATTATACAGTAGCTTAAAGTGTTAATATCAGAATAGCAAGACAGATCTATGAGGGTCCAACCTCGTGGACCAACAGTGATCCCAAGAATGAAGGTCCTAAACTTTGGAGCCGGGCTTTGCGGAGCCACATCTACAAGACATAAAAAATAATACAAAAATGTGTATGTTTAAAACGTCCCTCTCTTTTCAATCCAAAAAAAAATAAAAAAAGGCATATTTAGTATTGAGGAATCTGTAAAAGTGCAATTTATCAAATCATAAATTTAGTTAACCCAAACAGTAAATGCTATAGATAAATACAGTATATAAAAAAGCTGTAATTGCTGTTTTTTCAGTCAATGCAAAAAAACAAAACAAAAAAAAACAAGCTCTCATATAGTTCCATTGGTATGGGGAAAAAAATCCTGGGTCTCACACAACATTTTTTTAATAAAATGCTCACATTATTAACCCTTTCACGACTTTGCAAATCTAATTTTTGCATTTTGGTTTTTTGCTCCCTTTCTTCCCAGAGCCATAACTTTTTTATTTTTCTGTCAATATTGCTGTTTGAGGGCTTGTTTTTTTGTTAGTGAATTTGTACTTTGAATTACATTGATTTTACCGGCGTTTAGCAGGCGTTCACAGGAGTATTGCAATGACGTGATCATGTGACAAGGACTTGTGACGAGCTTCCAGCAAGTCCATGTTAAACGCCGCGGATCAGTGATTGACAGAAATATTTCACTGGTTAACAGTCGCGGGTGGATCTTGTTTAACCCCTTCACCCCCAGCCAGGGCCGGCATCCGCACCCGGCGCACCCGGGCAAGTGCCGGGGCCCTGAGCAGGCAGGGGGGCCCACTCACAGTCGGGGACACCGGCATGCTATGGGGCCCCGATGCCTGTGCCAGTACCGGGGGCCGGCGCCTCGAGCAGAGCAGTGGCCAATGAGGAGAGGTGAGTATTTCATTTTTTATTTTTTTTATGTTTGGTGTAATATATGGAGACCATTATATGGGGCCCATCATACACTGGAGTATCATATATGGAGCATTACATGGGGCCTATCATACACTGGAGCATCATATATGGGGCCCATTATATATGGAGCATTATATGGGGCCAATCATACACTGGAGCATCATACATGGGGCCCATTATACATTCATGGCCAAAAGTTTTGAGAATGACACAAATATTAATTTTTACAAAGTCTACTGCTTCACTTTTTCTAATGGCAATTTGCATATACTCCAGAATGTTATAAAGAGTGATCAGCTTAACAGCAATTACTTGCAAAGTCAATATTTGGCTAGAAAATTAACTTTATCCCCCAAAACACATTTCAACATCATTGCAGCCCTGTCTTAAAAGGACCAGCTAACCTCTTTTCAGTGATTGCTCCATTAACACAGGTGTGGGTGTTGATAAGGACATGGCTGGAGATCAATCTGTCATGATTAAGTAAGAATGACACCACTGGACACTTTAAAAGAGGGGCTGGTGCTTGGCATCATTGTTTCTCTTCTGTTAACCATGGTTATCGCTAAAGAAACACGTGCAGTCATCATTGCAAAGCACAAAAATGGCCTAACAGGGAAGAGTATCGCAGCTAGAAAGATTGCACCTCAGTCAACAATCTATCACATCATCAAGAACTTCAAGGAGAGAGGTTCCATTGTTGCCAAAAAGGCTCCAGGCCGCCCAAGAAAGACCAGCAAGCGTCAGGACCGTCTCTTAAAAGTGTTTCAGCTGCGGGATCAGGCTACCAGCAGTGCAGAGCTTGCTCAGGAATGGCAGCAGGCAGGTGTGAGTGCATCTGCACGCACTGTGAGGCGGAGACTCTTGGAGCAAGGACTGGTCTCAAAGAGGGCAGCAAAGAAGCCACTTCTCTCCAGAAAAAACATCATGGACAGACTGATATTCTGCAAAAGGTACAGGCAAGTGGACTGCTGAGGACTGGGGTAAAGTTATTTTCTCTGATAAATCCCCTTTTCGATTGTTTGGGACATCAGGAAAACGCCTCATTCGGAGAAGACAAGGTGAGCGCTACCACCAGTCTTGTCTCATGCCAACTGTTAAGCATCCTGAAACCATTCATGTGTGGGGTTGCTTCTCAGCCAAGGGAATCGGCTCTCTCACAGTCTTGCCTAAAAACACAGCCATGAATAAAGAATGGTACCAGAATGTCCTCCAAGAGCAACTTCTCCCAACCCTCCAAGAGCAGTTTGGCAATCAACAATGCCTTTTCCAGCGTGATGGAGCACCTTGCATAAAGCAAAGGTGATAACTAAATGGCTCAGGGAACAAAACACAGAGATTTTGGGTCCATGGCCTGGAAACTCCCCAGATCTTAATCCCATTGAGAACTTGTGGTCAATTATCAAGAGACGGATGGACAAACAAAAACCTAAAAATTCTGACAAAATGAAAGCATTGATTGTGCAAGAATGGACTGCTATCAGTCAGGATTTGGTCCAGAAGTTGATTGAGAGCATGCCAGGGAGAATTGCAGAGGTCCTGAAGAAGAAGGGTCAACACTGCAAATATTGACTTGCTGCATTAAACTCATTCTAACTGTCAATATAAGCTTTTGTTACTCATATGTTTGTAATTATATTTCTGTCGTCTGTGATAAAAACATCTGTCAAACACACATAAAAACCAGAGGGCAATAGATCAGGTGAAAATATAATATCTGTGTCATTCTCAAAACTTTTGGCCATGATTGTATATGGAGCATTATATGGGACCCATAATACACTGAAGCATCATTGATGGGGCCCATCATATACTGGAGAATCATATGGGGCCCATTATATATGGAACATCATATGGCGCCCATTATATATGGGGCATCATTTGGGGCCTATTATATATGGAGCATCTTATAGAGTCCATTATATATGGAGCATTATATGGGGCCCATTATATATGGAGCATTATATGGGGCTCATTATTCTGTATGGAACACTGTGTGGTGCCCATAATACTGTATGAAGCAATATATGGATCTCATTATACTGTATGGAGCAATATATGGGGCTCATTATTCTGCATGGAGCACTATGGGTGCCCATAATACTGTATGGAGCAATATATGGAGCTCATTATTCTGTATGGAGCACTATGTGGTGCCCATAATACTGTATGGATGACTATACTGTTTGTCTTTCGAGCTATTGTAGAATTTACAATAGATATCACTCATGTAATGTATGAAGTAAGTGAAATGCTTGGCATTGTACTATACCTATATTTCTCTGTCGTATCTGTGCATCATGAATTGTGGTATGTGTTAACGGGGCCCATTGAGACTCTTTTGCCCGGGGACCATGAAAACCTGGAGCCGACCCTGCCCCCAGCCTATTTTGACCTTAAAGACCTTGCCATTTTTTGCAATTCTGACCAGTGTCCCTTTATGAGGTAATAACTCAGGAATGCTTCAATGGATCCTAGCGATTCTGAGATAGTTTTTTTTTGAGACATATTGGGCTTCATGTTAGTGGTAAATTTAGGTCAATAATTTTTGCGTTTATTTGTGAAAAAAATGGAAATTTGGGAAAATTTTGAAAATTTTGCAATTTTCAAATTTTAAATTTTTATTCTGTTAAACCAGAGAGTATGTGACACAAAATAGTAAATAAATAACATTTCCCACATGTCTACTTTACATCAGCACAATTTTGGAAACAAAATTTTTTTTTGTTAGGAAGTTATAAGGGTTAAAAGTTGACCAGCGATTTCTCATTTTTGCAACAAAATTTACAAAACCATTTTTTTTACGGACCACCTCACATTTGAAGTCAGTTTGAGGGGTCTATATGGCATAAAATACCCAAAAGTGACACCATTATAAAAACTGCACCCCTCAAGCTACTCAAAACTACATTCAAGAAGTGTTAAAATATTGGTTATGGATTTATTCTTTATACACTCAATTCTGTACCGAGCACATTAACGTTCGCTGACATTACAGATGCGATTTCTGTATGGTAAAGTGTCATCCCCATATATAGAGACCACGTGATTTAAGGGACGTATATATAATGACTACATGAAGGGAGGGGCGCTCGGTCTCTCTCTCCACTCTCTTCAGACACAAGGACATCTTATGAGGACACTACGGTGAATGGACAGCTGCTATGTAACCACGTGATGATTCCCGAGACGCTCCTGACATAGACAGATGTCATTTACCATTCAGGACACCAAGGAAAGATGTGTACAAGCTTTGGCTATGGACAAATGGACAATCTCTTCGTAACTAACTCATTTTATGTTTTTTCTGCAATGATGTTTTCTGGTGGACAGTCCAATAAACCACTACAATTTTTTTATAAGAAACATTGTGACATTTTCCTTAGAGTATCGCATCTGGTAAAAGCCCTGGTAAAAATATACGAAAATAAGCATTTTTAACATTTTGGTCTAGCCAGCCAGTCACACTTGATTTTTAGAGTGTGAATTTCTGAATAGAAGCAAAAGAACGTCAGATGTGCAAGTTGTTAGGAAATCCACTACGATATTTCAGGATCAGATTAGAGCCTATGAATGACGACTAGAGATGAGCGGTGTTCGAGTAGAACTGTTCCGCCAATCTCAAAATCGAGCTTTTTTGGGCGGTGTTCGAGCCGTTCGATGAACCCGAACGATTTTGAAAAAATCCGGCTGTTCGAGGTTATGTTCGATAACTGTTCGTGCACCAAAATCGTCACTGGATTTTTACGCCGTTATGCTGAGAATCACTGTTAATACACATTTTGAGTGTCCAGCGTGGTGTGGGGAGGGGCATGGCATGGATCTCTGCAGAGATAATGAAGATCTCCATTTCTTTTTCTCTTTCCCGCATTTCCAGTGGGCGGTGCAGTCTGCCAGCCTATCAGCAGCCACACACGGAGCGAGGTTGTTTTTTTTTCACACAAGCAAGGGCATGTGTCATTGGCTGTGTATGTCACATGTCCTTGCCCTATAAGACCCAGCCATTTCCCCCCTCGCCACCATTTTCTCACTGCTGCAGCTCAGTGTTAGACGGCACTGCTGCTGTTTAGTGCTAATTTGTGTGTGCATTGTGCAACTGCCACTTGCAAGCGAAATAGCTGAGAAATAGAGAGGAAGGTTTAGGGGGTAGGGACTAGTTCGTAATTGCAGCCCTTTTGAGGGCTACGTTACATCAGTTCCTAGCAGTTTTAGCAGGCAGGTCTGTGCTCACTCTTAAATAGACAGATAGGTCAACTTGGGACAGTGGACTATTTGTAATTGCAGCCCTTTTCAGGGCTAGGTTACAGCAGTTGCTATCACTTTTTGTCAGCTACACAAGCGTTCAAATCACTCCTAACTATTCGTTGCATCTATCCTGTTCAATAATTGTGTGCATAGTAAGCAGTGTGTGCTACTCATTCTATTAGGGCATCTATACAAAGCTCCACCAGCCTTATAAAAAAAAAAAAGAATTTCTATCTGCATGTTGCCTGGACAATAATTTTGGGCATAGTAGCAGTCGTGGTACTCATTGTATTAGCCCATCTATACAAAGCTCCACCAGCCTTTTAAAAAAAGAAAAAATCTATCTGCATGTGGCCTGGACAATAATTTTGGGCTAGTAGCAGTCTGTGGTACTCATTGTATTAGGCCATCTATACAAAGCTCCACAAGCCTTATAAAAAAAAAAAGAATTTCTATCTGCATGTTGCCTGGACAATAATTTTTGGGCATAGTAGCAGTCTGTGGTCCTCATTGTATTAGCCCATTCATATACAAAGCTCCACCAGCGTTTCAAATACTAAGAATTTTTTGCAGCTATCGTTTTTTTGTGGCAACTCCACAGTTGTCAATTAGGTAACCACCAAAATAAGTGGCAAAAGGCCTGCTGCTGGTGGAAAGGGGAATAGGCGTGTTTGTGAAGGGAAAAAAAATGTTGTGTCTGTGGGGTAGGTGTTAAAGCAACAGTAACATCTGCAGACGAAAGACCATCTTCCAGCCAAACTTAGATGTCTACTTCTTTAGTGGACAATATGGTACGATCCCTTACAGGCACGCCCATCGCTAACAAATTCCAGATGAGGCACAACAAAAAAAGGTGCTTCAACAGATATCAAGTGCTCCTTTAAGTTGGCTCTCCACCTCAACTTCAACAACACAAAAACTCCAGTCCTCAGAGGTGTCCCCCAATCGCACTTGCTTCCTCACAGCTCCCAAGTCTCCAACGGCCCATCTGAGTATGGGGTAGAAAAGATGGTTGAGTCTGCAGAGCTGTTTACTCATAATATAGCCTGGGAATCAGAGGTCGTCTCCACAGCTTCTGTGAATCCAGACGAGGAAATGATCTGTACTGATGCCCAGAATGTTATGAGTCTGATCCAGGACCAGATGAAGAAGGTTCTGAGCATAATGTAGACCCTCATTCCCAAACTGTAACTCCTGTTGGTGGAGACAATGAGGAAGCCGATGATGAGACTCAAATACCAGATGTGAGCGACAACTTGAGTTTTGTGTCAGGGCAGGAAGAGGTTGGCTCTGAGGACGACGGGGGTGAAAAACACCAAGGGTGATGATGACGAGGTTGTAGATTCCACTTACTGTCAACCCACAGTCAGACAGTCGATGAGGTCAGCAGAGGAGGTGGAGGAGGATTCGAGTGACGATGAGGTCAGGGTGCGCCTTCCTGGACAGAGACGTTGTACTGGAAGCATGTCACCAACTGCATCCTCAACCACAACTCTGCCTCTGACCACAAGTCAAGGTGGCTCTTCAGGTCACATGGGTTCTAAGCCTTGCATAGCCTGGGCATTTTTTAACATCGATAAGGATGACCCAACTCGTGTTATCTGTAACATTTGTGACCTAAAGCTAAGTAGAGGCCAAAAAATCCATAGTTTGAGTACTTCTGCATGAACCGTCACATGGATATGAAGCATAAGTTGCAGTGGCAAGCTCACTGTGCTACAATGAGGCCTAGCGGGCCCGGCCCAACCACCGTCTGCCCCATCTTGTGCATCCGCAACCGCTGCCTCTTCATCCTCTGTGACTGGGGGGACAGCAGTCAGACCTGTTTTGAGACTTAGACCTGGCACCTCTTTACCACAACAGCCAGTCAGATTGGCAGGTCATCAGTTCATTTGGAAGTGGAAACACCAGCTGGTGTTGAGCGCTCTCCCGACATCGAGAGCACCACCTTTGGATCAAGGCAACCTAAGTTTTGCTCCTGCATCTTCCTCACAGACCGTCAGTTGTCCGGGACACCCTACTACAACCCCGTCTACGCACAACAGCCAGCCCTCGGTCCCTCAGATGTGGACAAGTAAAAGACCATTTCCCTCCTAGCCATGAGAAAGCAAAGAGGTTGAATTTCACCATCTGCAAGCTCTTGGCTACAGAAATGCTGCCTTTCCGCCTTGTGTACACAGAGGATTTTCGAGCCCTTATGTCCATCGCAGTGCCCCAGTACCAAATGTCCATCGGCACTACTTCTCAAAGAAAGGTGGCCTGCGCTCCACCAGCATGTCGCACACAACATCACCGCTTCTTTGGAAACTCAGTGTGTACAGAGTGCATTTCACCACAGACACTTGGACGAGTCGGCATGGACAGGGGCGTTACATGTCGCTGACTGGGCACTGGCTAACTATGGTGACAGCAGGACAAGGGGCTGCTGTCCAAGTGTTGCCGTCCCCACGAGTTTGTGCGTCAATCCTCTTTATCTCGAAGTTCCTCTAGTGCTTCTGCCTCCTCAAGCTCCTCTCGGTCCTCCACCTGCACCCAAAGCCTGTCTGGTCATGCCACGGGCTTTCTAACTGCACAGAAGGGATCCTGCAGCACACCTCCTTGCTATGCTGGCAGAAGGGCTCAACGTAATCAGGCAGTTTTTTACGTTGAAATGTCTGGAAATGTGAGTTACACAGCGGAGGAGTTGTGGTCAGCTCTGAAGAACCAGTTTCATGAATGGTTTTCTTCACTGGACCTGCAACCAGGGAAGGCCGTGTGCGACAATGACGCAAACCTGGGTGCACCCTTCGCCAGGCAATGTCACACAGCGTGCCTTGTATGGCTCACGTGTTGAACTGGTTGTCCAGCAATTTTTAGCCCACTATCCCTGACTACATGGCCTTCTGCAGAGGGCTCGGTCGCTGTGTGCTCACTTCCGCCGTTCGCATCCCGCAGCTCGCGGACTTACATCTCTACAGAAGACGTTGGGCCTGCCACTTCACTGGCTAAAATCGATGTGCCAACACGGTGGAATTCAACTCTGAACATGTTGCAGCGGACTGTGGCAGCACCGACAAGCCCTGGTGCAATACGTTCTGAATTATAGCCTGGCCAAAGAATCCAGAGGTGGGGAAAATCCGCTGGAGGAGTGGTCCTCAGATCCCGGGACCTATGCATCTTCTGCACAGTTTTTGAAATGGCCACAAATTTTTAGTGCTGACGATGCCACTATCAGCATGACTATTCCCGGTGATTTACATGCTGGAGCAGATGTTAAACAGAATTCGGAGTCAGGTGATGGAAAAAAAAGAGGAGGTGGAGGAAGTACAGGGGGGGGGTTTTTAAATGCGGAAGGGCTAACTCTGCAAGATCCAGATGGCGGCCCCCAAGGCGGCGGCGGGAGGGTGGGGGAGGGTTAAAACCAGGGCGCTGGAGCACCAAACTAGTGAAAAAGGGGAGGCCCCCCAAAAAGAAGGGGAAAAACCCAATTTTGGCGGGGGTTTTAAGACTCATAAAGAGGGGGACCTTTGACCACATTTTTTTTTGGGGGCGGGTTTTGGGGGGAGAGGGGGGGGAAGGGGAAGCATGTTTTAAAACCTCCCAAAACCAACACAACGGGATTGGGGTGTCCTTGATGCGCAAACAATGAGTGCCTTTTGGGGGTTTAAAACTACCTGAACATGCCCCTCGAATTGTCAAATTCAAAAAAATCCACAAGGGGTTACCCACATTTAGACCCCCGGTTTTACAAAAGAAATTTTGCCGAAAAATTTTTCCAGCCAAAGAAGGGATTCAGGGAAATCAGGAGTATAGCAGAGACGTTGCAGAATTTTACATTGCCTTTCCAAAAACACCAGAGGTGAAAAGTAGTGAATCCACATTCAAATTTTCCAACCGTGGGACTGTCGGTCTTCAGATAAACCAACCGAAAACACAAGTAGCGCGGTGTTCACACAATTTTGAAAACCTTTTCACCATTTTTTTAGCCCACCTTTGAAGGGCCCCACGGGAGACAAGAATCAACACATAGTCAACCCCCTAGAGCGTGGTACAGGGATCCCAACAAAAAAAAAAAAGCCGACCTTCATCCCCCCCCTTTGCTTTTTTTGGGGGCTTCCAATGGGGGATAAATGGCTGGAGCTCCCACTCACGCCTTGGAATTTGTCACCCCCACACCAGCGTTCTCTCAACGTGTGTTCACGCTGCGGTGGTGTGCTGAAAAAATTAAGACACCGGGTTCCACTGAGAATGTAGACAGACTCCTTCAAAAGATAACAAATCATGGACCCGCAGGACTTTCTACCCCTGTACCATCCTGGGGAAAAAAAGTGGAAAAAAGGGTTTTTTTTAAAACCCCCCCTTTTTTTTAGCTTTATTAATTTAAAAGGGGGTTGGCTTTCCCCCCCCCAAAAAAGGTAAAAATAATACACTATTTTGGGGGGAAAAAAAAAATTTTTTAAAAAGGGGTTTTTTTTTAAATGGGAACAGGGTTTGTACAAACTTGAGGCCTTTACAAGCCACCCTTAAAATTTTAAATTCCCTTTTTTTTTAAAAATTGCCCGAAAAAAAATTTTACCAATTAAAAAAACTTTTTTTTAAGGGCCCCGGGGAAACAAAAATTTTTAATTTTGGTGATGGGGCCTCAAGGGGGGTCAACAAAAAATTTTTAAAAAAACCGGTTTTAAAAAAATGTTCCGATTTTTAAAAATTTTTTTGTTCCAAACGCTTTATGGGAAAGCCCCCTTTTTCCCGGGGGATTAAAAATTAAAAATAAAACTTAAAAAAAGGAAAAAAAAAAGATAAATTAAAAAAGCAACCTAAAAAGACAAAAAAACTATGAAAAAAAAGGGGAAAAATAAAGAAAATAAAAAAATAAAAAATAAAAAAATGAAAATTTTTTACATGCCCTTTTTAAAAAAGTGAGGTTTTAAAAAACCCCCAGGGGCCAGTGTCCCTTTTTTAAAAAAAAATCCAAAATCCCCCCTTTTTTTTAGATTATTATACCAAACGGGGCAAATCATGGGGGTATCTCCCCCAATAACAGTGATTTTTTAAAAAACAAATTAAAATTTTTTTTGGGGTGCACTAGGGAGAAAGTTTTGAGAGACGGGTTTTTATTTTTAACCCCCTTTTTGGATTTTTTTTGACGGTGCTTTTTGACCTTGCCCCCCAAGGGGGTTTCAAAAACGCCCGAGTGATTTTTTTTGCAACCCACAACCGCACTCAATTAAATAAATAATGTAGCCGTTTGGAAATTGACATGACAGAAAAAATTTTTAAAAACTGGTGCCTGTGGTACGTTTTTAAAATTCCCTTTTGACCCATTCATAATAGGGGGGGGCAAAAAAAAATTTTTCGAGGTCCTACAAAAAAAAACAACCCGGATTACCCCCGGGGGTTGCAGATGAAAAAAAGGGGGACTTGAGAGTTGTGTTGCGGGGGGCTTTTTGTTTTTAAAGATTTTTTTTTTTTTTTTCCAAAAAAATCAAAAATTTTAATTTTTTGAGCCTAGTACAGGGGTCTGGGGGGTTCAGCGGATTAACCCAGGGGGTTAAAAGAAATTTTTCACCACCTTTTTTTTTGGGGATTTTTAAATTTTTTTTAAAAAAAAAAATTTTTTGGGGGCCCCCGGGACACTCAAAAAAGAGCATGGGGAGGCACCCCAACGCACAGGGGCTGTGAGTGGCGGAAAAAGGCCTTTGCGGTGGGCCGCCAAGCTCAAACCTTTTAAAAAATTTTTTTTAAAAACGGCACAGCTTTATGGAGGGCTACTGGACCTGGCACCCCCGGGGGCTCCCTGGCATGAGATTGCCCCAAAAAAACCCTTTAAAAAAGGTTTTAAAAGTGTATTTTTTTAAAAAATTAGGGGGGAAAATTTTAAAAAAAAAAGATTAGCCCCCCCCCAAAACCCCGAGGGGGGCTCGAAAAACCCCCCCAGGGGAAAAGGGGGCCCCCATTATTGTGAGGGGGGGTTTTTGGGCCGCCGGGTCCCCCGCAGCTCTGGAAAAAAACCCGGCGACAAAAAAGGGTCGCAGGGGCGGGGGGGAAAAGGGGGCCCCCGTGTCTTTTTGGGAATTTTTTTTTGGTTTTTTAGAAGGGAAAGGGAATGCCTATATCTGTGTCTCCCCCCCCCCCTTTTACTCCTCCACCCTTTTTTTTTCTTTTTGACTAAAATGTATTTTTTCATTTTTCCCCCATGTGTTATTTGTGTCTTGTAAAAAAAATTTTGGGTCAGCTTTTGGCCCCCTTCGAAGTGTTTTCATGTTTTTTCTTTGTGTTTCTTTTTTTTTGGGTTTTTGCCTTTTTTGGGGTTTTTAAAACCGGTGTTCGAGGTTTTTGGACAAACGTTCGAAAAATTTTTTTTCAAAAACACACAGCTGGGGGGCAAAAAAAAACCCGGGGAACCCCCCAAAACACGGGGGGGGTTTTGGTTCATCACTAATGAGGATAAGAGTTGCCAGTTTTTTTTCCCCTTTAGTCCCAGACGTACTACAGGAATCAGACATGGGGACGTGCAAAATGAAAAGGGGGCCTTTTTTGTCCACGAAAGGAACTAAAGGGGCCGAGATTTTAAAAAGGTAAGAACATGAATGTAATTACTTCTTTTCTAAACAAAGTAGACTAAAATTTTTTTGCCCCGTAGATCAGTCAAATTTAAAGTTTTTTTGGCCCCCTTATAGGCAGAATGTGAAAGGAAAATCAAAAACTAAAATTCAAAGGGGAAGGGTTTTTCCTTTAATAGAAAAAAGAGAGAAATTAAAAAAAAATTTTTTCATTTTTTTGACTTTTTTCCCCCAAAAAATTTTTTGTCAGAGAAATCCAAAAATGATTTTTTAAAAAAATAGTGTAGATGATACTAATAAAAATTTTCCCCCATTTTGTTAGGGGTCTTTTTCCCCGGTTTTTGCACAAGGGGGAAACTCGAGCCGTCCCTCCTGCAGTCTCCCACCCCTTTTTCCCGCTGCAGGGAAATTGCTCAGCTAGACGCGATCCCAGAGTCTCAACCCAGTCAAAAAATTTTTGCAGGGGGTTACTGTTGCCCCCCAGGCTCCCTATTGTGATTTTTTGGGTTTTGGGCCAAGGGAGGGGCCCTTTTTGGGGGCCCCAAAATTTTTTCCCTTTTTGGGGGCCATTTTCCCCTTTTTTTTTGGCATTGGCCCAGGTAAATTTTTCCCCCTTTTTGGAGTCGGCGGGTCACTTTTTTGGTTTTTTTTCCAGGAAACCTTTGGGGGCCCTTTGAAAAAGCCTTCCTTTTTTGGCCCCCGGTTTCCCCAGGGAAAAAGGGGTTTTTAAAAAACCAAAACCCCCTTTTTTGTTCTGGAGTAGTTTCCTTTTTGGCCCCTTTTCTGGCAGGTCCTGTAGTTGCTACTATAAAAGGTGGAAAGGGGCGTGCCGCCTGCGCTATTATAAAAAACATTATGTGCTTTGCCCAGGTGATTTGCCGGGATTTGTTAGGCTGGGGTTTTTCCCAAAACCGAAACCACACGCTTTGGACGGAGCGGAAATTCCGCACCCCCCAAAAACCCCCCCCCTTCTTAAAACCCCGCTCTTTCCGGAGGTGTTCGGGGGCACCCCCCGGGAAAACCCCCAAAAAAAAAACGCGGGCGGGGAAAAGCCCTTTTTATTTCCGTTGGGGGGACGCAGCTTTGCCGCAACAGACAAAAGGGATGCTGCGGTCTAAAAAAAACGGCCGCATGTCCGGAAACGCAGGTTTTCCCGCCCGCTGTTTGAAGCTAGTGGAGATGGGATTTTGAAATCCCCTCCCCCAAACTGTAACATCTGGACCTGCGTGTTTGCGCTCCCCCAAAAAAAACAGCGTCAAAAAAACACAAATTTTTTCCTAATTTTTTCCGGATCGTGGAAACCCCCCCTTGGGTTTTTGGGGCTGAAATAAGCCCCTAAAAACCCGGGGCACGGGGGTTGGGGGAGATTGTATGCACGTGTTTAGGGTCGGCTGAAATAAGCCCCAAAAAACCCCCCGGCTTCTCGGGTGGGAGTTTGTTTTTGCGTTGCTGATTGTTTTCTACGGACTGCTGTCCCACAGCTTTGTCTGGGGAATACCTGGGGGGTTTAAAGGGGGACACAGTCCATATTTTTTTTTTTTTTCCCCCCTTCCCCCGACTCTGTGGCGTAACGAGTTTTTTTTATACCGCCATTTAGGGCCACAGTGTCCATAGTTAAAACTCTGTGAAGTAACAGAGTTCGCCAAAACCCCCCATCCAAAAAAATCACCCGGCTCTGCCTGCACGGTGGACCCGGGTTTGCGAACCCCTTTTTTTAAAATTTATATTTTTTGTTTTTTTCCGCCACCCCTTTTTTAATTTTTTTAGGCCGGGTCTGGTTTTTAAAGGGGGCGGACGCTCAGCGTCTACGGGGGGGACATACAGCAGCGGGGGGGTTTTGGTTTGGGGCGCTCTTGACCCCACAACCCAGCGGGGGATGTTACCGCGGGGTCGCTGTTCGGGTTTTTTAGGGGTTGGCTGCAGCCATTTTTTCAACTGCCCACTTCTGTCCCCACATTACCCCAAAACCCCCCACTTCCAAACAATTTTGGGGTGGTGACACCCCAAACAATGTCGGGGATTCTTTTAAACAGGGCTCAAAACAATTCGAGTTTTTTGGTGAAACCCCTTTCCCCACAATGGGGCCCCAAAAAAAGGGGGGGTTTGTAATATCCCCTTTTTGTCGGGCAGGCGTTGGGGGTGGGCCCCCGCTGTGGGGCGTGACGCCCCCTGTGGTGGGGAGTGCCCCCCTTTCTTTCTGGAGGCTCAAAAAAAAAAGGGGAATTTTTTAGGACCTCGGGGCCCCCAAAAGATGCGGCCCCCCCCAAATCCTGGCAATTTTTCCCCCGGGTTCGCTTTTGGTCAGCTTTTTTTTCTGCCCAAATTTTTGGGGCTCTGTCCTGGGGGTTTGGACTGGCCAGAAAAAATCCCCCTTTCCCCTGTTTTGGGGGGGGGCTAGGGGGGGCCCTTTTGAAAGACGTTTTGGGTACCAGGGAGTTTCCCCCCCCCACACTGGAAAAAGGGTTTGTAAAATTTTAAACCACGGCACTCTGTGGGAGGTTTTTGGGGGGGGGCCCCGAAAGGGGACCCCAAACCAAAAAATAAAAATTTTTAAAAAATTTGGGGAATCAACAAAAAAAGGGAAGTGAACAAGTTTTTTTTTTTTTGGGACCCCTATAGACAGAAGTTTATTTTTTTAAAACCCCTTTTTTTCCCAAACCCCGGACCTTCATCAGAAAAAAATTTTTTTTTCCCCCCAAAAAAAAGTGTTATGGAGATAATTGCCAGACCAAAAAACCCATAGCAAGAAAAAAAGGGCCCCCTTTTCCCCCAAGTTTTCCCTTTTTTTTGGGGGAAATTTCTGTAGGCCATCCACTCCACCCCCGATCTCTGTGGTTTTTTTTGGAGCCGAGGGGAATTTTTTTTTTCCCCCTGCCCCTTTTTTTTTCCACCCACAATATCCCTGGGTTTTTTTCTCGCAAAACCGGGTGACTGTGCGTTAGGGAAAATCGACTCTGCCCTACAAATCCCCCCCGGGGGATCCCTCTCAAAGGGGTTTGGGCAAAGTCCCCCTTTTCCCATAAAGGGGGAGTATTTCCTTTCTTTTTCCTTCCCGAGGGGGGAAAAGACGGGGGCTGTTGCTGGGAGTACCTAGGCTCCGTCACCAAAAATCCCCAAATTGAGTGGTCCCCTGGGGGGTTTTCGGGGGTTTGGGGGGGTTCCCCCTAGAGGCAGGTGTTTCAGGGAGGGGGGTTCAGGTCACCACCCAGAGAATTTCCTGTAGATCCCACTTCCCCCCCCAGGGGGTTTGGTCATTTCCAGGGGCGGGGTTTTTCCCCCCAAAAAGGCGGCGGAGGGGGTTTTCCGCCTCATCGCCCCTAGACTGTCCAAAATTTTTTTATTTCCTGGGGGCAAACCTCCTCGGGGAAAAATTCCCAAAAACCCCCCCGCTTCCTGAGACGGAGGGGCCCTTTTTCCCCTATATTTTTGGGGAATCTGGCAAGAGGGTTTTTTTTTGGGGAAAAAGGTGTCACCAGCAGGGGGGTTGGGGGGGTTTTTTTTCGTTTCAAAAAAGAAAAGGAGAATTAGTCCAAAAGTATTGACTTCAGGGGGGCCTTTTAAAAACCCCAAAACCCCCCAAAAAAAAAGTACCCCCCCGCCCCCTTTTTTTTTGGGTCTCTTTGATTGGGGGCCAAAAGGGAAAAAGGGATTTACCAAGCTAGATTACGTGGTGCCTATAACCAATTAGCATCCCTGAGGGGGCAGTGGGGAAAAAAGCTTTTTTAAAAAACCCGGGATGGGCATTTTTTAAAACCTGGGGGGTGCCCTTTTTGGGGTCTGTTTTAAAAACCCCCTGTCTTTCCCCAAAAAATTTTTTTAAAGAATTTTTTCCCCGGGGGGTGCCCCTTTTAAACCCCTTAAATAGTCTATCTGGATGATATTCTCATCTTTTCACCAGAAAATAGACTTTAAAACCCGGGAAAAGGGGGGGGCAAACAAAGTCTTCGAAACCCCCCTTTTTTGGGGCAAACCCCCTCTATGCCAAGCTGGAGAAATGGGGGGTTTTACAGGAATCCTTAACTTTCCTGGGCTATATCATCTCCCCCAGGGATTGGCTAGGGGTTTTTCCCCGCCAAACTACAGGCTGTAAGGGGCTGGCAGAAACCCATTCTTTAAAAACGGTGCAGCGCTTTATGGGGTTAAAAAATTTTTTTCGTTTTTCCCTCCCCCTTTTTTCGATTTTGGGGGGCCCCCTTTGGGAAAACCCCCACCAAAAAGGGAAAACAAAACCCGAGTTGGGGGTTTGGGGAAAAGGTTTTTCCAAAGGGCTTTCCCCTTTTCCCTCAAGTCGCATTTTCCCCGTGCCCCCCAATTACATCGCCTGATTTTTTATAAGCCGTTTTTTTTTGAGGTGGAAAACCTCTTTTTTTTTTTTTTTGGGGCGGAGCAGCCCTTTTTAAAAAAAAAAGGGTGCCCAAGGTGGAAGCACCCCCCCTTTTTTTTTCTAAGCCCTTTAAAAACCCCCCGCAGAAAAAGGAAAATTTTTCCCAAAAGGGGGGCGGGGGGTTTCTGGCTATGAAGTTGGCCCCTTTTCTGAGTGGAGACAACTTTCTGGAGGGGCTCTTTTTTCCCCTTTCCCAAAACCCCTTTACCGACCACAAGAATTTGGGGGATATTTGCAAAGGGCCCCCCGCGGCTAAATTTCCCCAAAGGGGGGCCCGATGGTCCCTATTTTTTTCTGGGTTTTTACTTCCCCTCCATTTTCTCTCCGGTGAGAAGAATGGGGGGGTGACTTCTCTCCTCGCTCCTTAGTTTCATAAGGAGGAGGATGAGGAGCCTCGGTTTAAATTTTTCCCCAAGAGACCCCGAAAAAATGTTTTCCCCCCTTTTCGCTAGAGTTTTTTTGCTCCGGGCAAGATTTTTGGGCCCACTAATTTGCGACCGGATTTTCTCTCTTGGGGCACACAAGTCCGGGGGGGTTTTGGGAAAATTTTTGGGGGGAAAGGGACAAAAAATTTTTTGGGGAGGAAAATACTGGGGCCACAAAGGCCCGTGACGTCAGGGATATTTTTTCAGGCGTGGGTCTCCTGCGCCCGGAATAATTCCCCCCCGACAAAAAGGCCACTGGGTTTTAAAATTTTTTTCCCCTTTTTCCGGTGACAAAAAGGGCCCCCGGGAGATGTATACCCCATTTTTAAAAAACAACCAATGCCCCAAAAAAACATAAAAATTTTGTCCAAAGTTGAAAAAGGGGAAAAAAAAGGGAAAACTACGCAAAAATATTTTTGGGGTTTTTTGGGTTTTTAAACCAAAAAAAGGACGACCACAGCCCCAAAAAATTTTGAAAAGAAAAAATGTTTTTTTTAAGAAGGGAAAAAGTAGTGGATAAACAAAATTTTCACAAAAGACGGTGAAAAAAAGGGTGGAGTAAAGGGGCAACCTGACTTTTCCCCAAAAAAGGGCCCCCCTTTTGACTGAAACCCCCGACCGCTGTAAACCCCCGCCCCCGGGGGGATCATTTTGTATGATAATATTCTGGTAATAGTTTTTTTAAAATTTTAAAACACTGTTGGGGGGGAAAAAAAATTTTCCTAAAGAGCAAGTGCAAATAGGTTTAAAAACCAAAACCCCAAGATTTTTATATACTGCTGCAAAAAACACTATGCCCCATTCCCCGCCCAAAAAACAGTTAAAAAAGGTTTTTCCCCGTATATCATAGGGTATTACCTCAGGGGGAAAAAGACGGCAAAAGCCCCGGGGGTTTTAGGGAGAGTCAGGTGGACCGACGTGCCCCAACGAAAGTTTCGGATGCTCGCCCCTTTGTCGGGGGGGGTGCCCAAAAAGAAACCGGGGGGTTTTTAAAAAACCGCCGGCCCGGGGGAAATGATAACCGCGGCCCGGGGGAATTTTAAAGAAATTTTTAAAACCAATAACACACCGCGGTGGACCGCCCTGGGGTCACACGTATGGAAACCCGGGGGGGGCCATGTTGACCTAATGCTACAGGGGGCCCCCGGAGCGGGGAAGGGGGGGGGAGGATTAGTTTTTCATGCGTACGGGGGCCCCGGGTCACACTAAAAAAAAATATGGGGCATAATGCAAAAAAAGTAAACGAAAACAAAATTTTTTAGATGGGGGGACAATACCAAAATGTGGGAGTAAAAAAAATTAAAAAACATATAAGTTCCCCCCCGCCCCCTGCCCCATACCCAAATACAAATAATTTTCACTCTCAAAAGGGACACCATATCGGGGGGAAGGGGAAAAAAAAAAATGCAGAAAAAAAAAGTGGGGAAAAAAAGAAAAATAATAAAACCCCCCTAATCTAAAAAAACCCCCAAAAAATTTTTTTTAAAAAAAATTTTAAACCCCCCAAAAAAACATAATTTTTAAATTTTGAAAAGGGGAAAAAAAAAATCCCCCCCACATTGCAACAGAAACTGATAACAAATTTTTAAACCATTACATAAAAAAAAGATATATGAACACACCAGGGAAAGGGTTACAAATAGAACATTTTTGAAAACAAAACGATTTTTTTACATCGATTGATGCATATTGAAAATGGGGGCATATATAAAAAATTTTTCCCAAAAAGGCGGAATATTCAAAAAAACCTAAAATGGTTTAACAAAATAAAAAAACTAATTTTAAAAAAAAAAAAAAAAAACGGTTAAAAAAAAAGGGGATATAAAGGAATTGGGGGAAAAAAACCCTAAACAGTTGGGGGAAATCATAGAAATGAAAGCAAAGTTTAAATTCTCGTTTAAAAAACCCTTGGGGGGGACAGTATTAAGAGTCCAAATCCATCGGGCTTCAAGTTGTGCTAACCTCCGAGAAATACCACCTCCCCGAAATTTTTTTCCCCCCCAAACAGCAATCCCCTTAAAAAGGGGGGGGGTTTTACATCACATTGATGGTGAGTTTTGAAATGGGGTTTTTGGGGGGGGTCTTGGAACAGATAGATCCGTTTCGCTGGCTGCGCCTCAATTCCTAACACATGCTCCCCCCCTTCTGATCTTAAATTTGGGGAGAAGTAAGGCCTACATAAAATAGGGAGCATGGCATGTGGCGAAATATATGACCCCTTTTGTTTGCATGTTTTTTCCTTTTGTTAAAAGAAAAAGTTTTTGGGCCAGATGAGTCCGAAAAGGGGGTTTACTCCGGTCCCCCCTTTTGGAAAAAGGCCCCCCCAAAGTCCACAACGGGAAAAAGCCATTGCGATTCCCGAGTCATCCGGGGAAAAACCCGAGGGGGGTTAAATTTTTTGGTAATGATTTGAAGTAAGAAATTCACGGAGGTTTTTGGGAAAAGTTATGGGGAAAGCATGGTCGGCTGGGAAATTTTGGCCAAAAAAAAAGGGTCTGTTTTAAAATCGGCCATGCCTCCCCAAAAAAATTCCCCAACGGGCCCTTTTGGGGAATTAAAGGGGTTTTAAAAAACCTAACTACATCAGGCGTGTTTTCTTTTTTAGATTTATAAAAAAACGAAATTTTCCGTTACAAAAAATTTTGCCCTATTAAAGGGGTTTTTTTTAATAAAAACTATTACTGTAACCTCTCCCCCCCCAACCTTTTTTTAAAAAACATTACCCCGTATCTCATACTTGTATAAAATTTGAGCAGATAGACGAAGGGGGGTAAAAAGGGCCCCCGTTGGAAGGGGTTAAAACATATGGGGGGGGATGAAAGGGGGGGGTTTTAAACCCCAAAAAATTATTTGGGGTGTAGATTTCCCCAAAAATTTTGTGGTCTGTAACAAAATGCCCCCGGGTCTTTTGTCAGAATGACAAAAAAAGGGAATTTTTAATCCTTTTTTTTTTCATGGCAAAAGGAAATTTTTATGTTAAAATTTTAAAAAAAGGGGGGCCAATCTATAAAAGACTGAGAAAAAGTCGGGGGGAAAAATGCCGTTCAGCAGGGGTGTTATGCCCCCGTCCAAGTAGGAGGGGGGGCCCCTAGACTCCTGCCAAAACTAAAGGGAAAAGGGGCCCCTTTCCCCCCCGACCCCGGAACGGTTGGAAAGGGGGGGGCGAAAAAAACCCGCCCCCATTTTCCTTTCCCCGGGGGGCTGTGGGAAAAAAAAGGGCCCCCTTTAAAACAAAAAAAATTATGAGTAAAAGGGGGAACCCCCCAACACTTCAAAAATTTTAAATTCCCCTTTTAGGGGGGGAGAGATTTTTGGAGGTCTGAAGGAAAAAAATCCGTGGCTTGCAGCCCCTCGCAGTCCCCTTTTTCTGGAAAAAAACGACCCCCCATCACCCCCAAACCCCAAAGTGGAATCTCATCCAGCACCAGCCATAAAATCTGCAAATTTAAAAAGGGTTTGTACCCTTTCCCCAAAAAGAAGGAAATTTTCCCCAACCAAAGTTTAAGGATTGAATCAATCCATTTTAAGGGGCCCGCCCAATATTCCCCTTGCCTGACACGATTGGAGGGGGCCAAAGGGGGCACAAAAAACATTTTTTTAAAGGTTTTTTAAAGGGGGAGAAAAAAAAGGGAAAAAATTTTCGGTTCAGAACAACTAAAAAATGAGCCCAGCTTTTTTGGGGAATAAAAACCCCCTCATGTTTTTTTATATCATCCCCCAAATTTCTACATCCCCAAAAGGGGGGCAAGGGGTTAAAGGGGGTTTTTTTTCTTATAACAAATAGTGTTGTTAATTTTGTTTAAAAAAAAACCCCCTTTTCGGACATAAAGGTAGGCCAAATTTTAAACCGATTACCACCCTTGTCCGCCCCCTTTTTTATGACAAAAACGGGTAGACCCCCCAAGATGTTTTTAAAAATTAAAAGTTCATTTCTGGTAAGGGGTTTTTCCCCGGGGGATGGACAAGGGGGGTTTTCAAGTTTCCCCCCTCACCACCCTTTTTAAAAAGGTCCACAGTACCGCATTTGGGCAATGGGGGGAACCCCTGGAGCGGGGGCTAAAATTGGGAGGAATCTTCCTCTAAAAGGGGCATTGTGCTCCTTTTAAAGCTCTTACAAAAAAATTTTTACTGCAGTTTCTCTTCCTCTGTTGGAAAAAAAAAAAATTTTTGAAGTTGATTTTTGTGAAAAAAAAAATTTTTTAAAAAACCCCAAAAAAACCCCCAAAAAAATGGAGGTCCTTGATGACTGTAAATTTGTCCAGGGCCAGCAAAAGGGAGAGGGGGGAAGAACCTTTAAAAAAGTAATTTTAAGGTAACTTCAGAAAAGAAAAAAGTGCTGAGGTTTTAAATTTTTTTTTATCTACCTGTTCCTTTTTTTACGGTTTTTTTGGGCCCCCCCTGTCTTTTATAAGGATGGAAATTTTGGGAAAAAATTTTTTTTCTTTGTAAGAGGCCCCCGAACGGTCATCATTGAAGAGGGGGGGAAATATTGAGTATGTGCTCACAGAAAGAAATGGGGGCAATTTTTTAAAAGGGGTCTCGTAATGGTCTTGTTTTTTGGGGGGGTTTTTTTTACCTCCCAAAAAAAATTAAAAAATTTTTTTATTTTTTAAATCCCCCCTTTTAAAAAACTGTTCATTTTTTGGAAAAACCCTGATCCAATTAAAAATTTTTTTTACTCTTTTGCCCCCGGGTTTTTTGAGTTGTGTCTCATAAGTTTAATGCGCCGCCCAGAGCGGGGTGCTTTCCCCAAATTTGGGGGTAGATTGGTTTTAATTTTTTTGATCCAACTTTTTAAAGGTTTTTTAAAATAATGGGGGTTTTAAAAATTTTTAAAATTTCATGAAGCCCAAAGGCAACAAATTTTTTCACGCCTCCTCCCAATCCCCAAAAAAGGGCTGATCCCCCAATAATAAAGGTTGGTGAAAAACCCCCACTCGGGGGCCCCCTTGGGATCATTTTAAGACCCCCGGGTACTTTTTTTTGGGGAAAACCCCCGGGGTTTCCCCCAAGTTTTAGAAAATTTTTATTAGAAAAATTTTGACCAAAAAAAAAATTTCATAAAAATCTATGTTCCCAGACTGTTGCCCCTTTGTGCCCCCCATCATAAAAAACCTGCTCCACTTGCCCCAAACCAAAAGGAAAAATTTTTTTTCTCTGGCTCAAAATTTTCCCTAGGGGGCCTATAAAAAAACCCCCCGGCAAACCAGAAAAATTAGATTTTTTTTCCTATATGAAAAAGGGGAACCGAAAAACCCAAAAAAAAAAATAATAATTAAAAAAAGGGGTTTCAAAAGGAAAATAAAGGTTTTTACGCAAAAATATTAAAAAGGGGGTTTTTGGGATTAAACCAAAAAAAAAAGACAAACCAAAAGACCCAAGAGATAGAAAAGTAGAAAATTTTTTTTTTAAGACATGAAATGTAGTGGATAAACAGAAACACACAAAAAAATTTGGGGCAAAAAGGGTGGAGTAAAAAGTCAACCTCGACATCCCCAAAAAAAAACCCCTTTTGGGGGCGAAACCCCGACCCCTGTGACAAAGACCTGTGGGCAACATATTGTATGAAAATTTTAATTTTGTGTAATATTTTTTTAAAAAAAAACAGCTGTTGTGGGGCACAAATTACCTAAAGAAAAAATTTAAAAAAGGGGTACCACCACATAAAAATTTTTTTTTAAAAAGCTGCAAAAAACATAGTTCCCCATTGCTCCCCAAAATTTTAAAAATTTTAAATTTTTCCCGTATATCATAGGGTTTTAAACCCCAGTGGAAAATAACGGCACAGTCAGGGGCTCAGGGAGAGTCATTTTTGGGTGCCGACGTGCCCCAAGCACTTTTTGGATCCCGGGTTTCCTTTTCCCCCGGGGGCGTGTCAAAAAAAAAAACCCGGGGGGCTTTAAAAATCCGCCAAAAACCGGGGAAGTGATCAAAACGGAAAAAAAAAGGACCCCCTTTTAATCCCCAAAAACCAACCGGGGTTTGGGCCCGCCCCCCGCGTCACAGGGATGGAAACCGGGGGGGAAACCCTGTAGACCTAACGCTCCCCGCCACAGGGGGGGGGCAGCGGGGGGAGGATTTTTTTAAACATGCGAAAGGGAAAATGCGGATAAAATTTAAAAAAAATGATGGTGAAAAAATCAAAAAATGTAAAACGAAATCAATTTTTTAAAAATGGACCCCAAAAAACCAAAAAAATTGGGGTTTTAAAAAATTCCCCTACATATATTTTCTTTTTCGCGTATGCACATACCCAATAAAAAAAATTTTTCTCACTCCCCCAAAGAAAAACCCCCCTATGGGGGAAGGATGAAAAACTGCGGGGAAAAAGAGTGAATGATGACATAATAACCCTAGTAATCAAAAACTGAAAAATGTGTGTATAAAAAAACCCCCAATAATCAAATACAATTAGGGGGAAAAAAAACAGTATACCCCACCATTGCCCAAAAGGATATAATAAAAAATTTTATACCATGTACATAAAATATGATAATTAAACACCGGGGGAAAAAGGGTTACAAAAAGAACATGCAGAAAACCAAAAACGTTGGGGGCACGATTGAGGGATATTGATAATGAGTCATATATAAATTTTTTAAAGAGGGGGGAATTACAAATAAAAACCAAAAAAAAATGAACAAATAAAAAAAAAAAAAAAAAAAACACACAGTTTCAGGTTTAGATTACTTTGGGTTTTTAAATTTTTTATCATTCACTCTCAGTTTTCAGTTTTTTTTTATCCTTTTCCCGATATGGTGTAAATTTAAAAATGGAAAAAGTATTTGTAAGTGGGGGGGGGGGATACGCGCATAGGGGTATATGTTTTTTATATTTGTTACTCCCAACCCTTTTTTTGGGGGTTTTGGGGGAAAAAATATAAAATTTTTTTTTGCTTTACATTTTTTTTTTTTATGCACCATCATTATATTTATGTGGGGGCCCCCGGGCCTGTAAGCAAAAAATAATTTATCCCACCCCCGTGCCCCGTGTCACGCCCGTCTTAAAAAAAATGAATACAATGTCATTAAAAAATATTTATAAAAACCACACCTATAAACAAAAAAATTTAGCAAAAAACAGAAAAAAAAGTATAAAAAATTTTTTTTTTTTTTTTTTTTTTTTTTTTTTTTTTTTTTTTTTTTTTAAATTTTTTTTTTTTTTTTTTTTTTTAAAAAATTTTTTTTTTTTTTTTTTTTTTTTTTTTTTTTTTTTTTTTTTAAAAAAAATTTTAAAAAATTTTTTTTTTTTTTTTTTTTTTTTAAAAAAATTTTTTTTTGGGGTTTTTTTTAAAAAATTTTAAAAATTTTTTTTTTGGGGGGGGGGGGGGGGGGGGGTTTTTGGGGGGGTTGGGTGTTGTAAATTTTTTTAAAAAAATTTTTAAAAAAGAAAAAGGATAAATATTGGGTTTAAACCCCCAAAAGAAAAAGGAAAAAAAATGGGGTTGGGGGTTAAAAATCAAAAATTTGAGGTTAAAACAGAAAAGGGGAGGGGCTAAATTTTAAGGGGTTTTACAATTCCCATTATAAAAAATTTGGGTTGGGGGTTGCCCAAATTTCCTGGCAACCCCCCCAAAGCCAAAAAACCGAAAATTTTAAAGGGGGAAACCAAATTTTTCAAATAACAATTGCAAAAACCGGGTAGAAAAACTTTCAAAACCCTCCCCCACCGAAAAACAAAGGGGGGGAAAAAAAACTCCCCAAATTGGGAAAAAACAAAAAAACAACAACTTTTACTGTGGTTCAAAAGGTTTTTTCCGGGGGGTCCCGTCCCGCAAAACCAAAAATTTTAAAAAACCCCCCAAAAAACAAGGGGGCCGGGAAACCCCCCAGGGCCAGGGGCCCCCCCCGGGGAATTCCCCTTTAAAGGGCCCAAAAACCCAAAAACCGAATCTTTTAAATTAAAATTCAAGGACGGCCCGGGGACCAAAAAGTTCCCCCCCCCTTTTCCGGGGGGTACCCCCCCAATGCCCGGGGACTTTAAGGGAACCCGGGTTCAGACCGGGGGGAAGTCCAAGGTTTGGAAAACCCCTTAAAACCCCAAAATACCAAGGGGCCCAACATGGGGAGGGGTATGAAAGGGTTTTTTTTAAATTTTTCCCCCTTTCCCTTTTTAAAAGGGAATGATTTGTGGGCCCCCATCCCATTGAAATTTAAACTTTTGAAAAAAGGGGGGGAGTTCCAGACGAAATGCCACAGGATTAATTATTAAAAATGATCCTGTACGGCCCGAAGAATCGGGGCCCCCGTTTCCAGGAGGGCACTTTAATTTTATTTTCCCTTTTGGGAGCCCAAATTTTTCCAGATCGTTCACATTCAATCGGGAAACCCCTAACTCTCCCCTATCAGCCTTTAATTTTAAGGGTTTTTCCCCCCTCGTACTAAAAATTAAAAAAAATTTACACCTGCCACACAAAGCAAGTGACGACGAAGAAACGCTCCTCCTCGGGGGAACCCCCCGAAGGACCCCCCCCTTTTTAAAATACAAAACTGGGGTTTTAAAACCATACCCCCCAAAAAAAGGGGATTTAAACCCCGTGGACCGCTCCCCCCGGGGGTTTTTAAAAAAGCGAACCCCCTGCCAGAGGCAAGAAAGAAGACCAGTCCCCGGGTTTTCCCCCGATAAAAAAACCCCCGGGGAAAATTCCTAAACTCTGATTCAAAAAGCTCGGGGCTGGGGCCATTGGTCGGGGGATAAAAAAACCCGGGGAAAAAAGAAAAATTTTCACCCCCCCACGTAAAAAAAAAGCCCTCCAAAATTTGGACACAAACGGAGACCCCCTATCTGACACCACATCAGAAGGCAACCCTTTTAAGTCTCACGATTTTTCCCCAATGAACACCTGCCCAGAGTTTTAGAAATTTTGGGAGTGCGGGAAAGGGGGCAACAAAAAAGTTCCATCTTACTGAACCTGTAAAAAACCCCCAAAAGACGTTTTTTCCCGCGGGGGGGGGAAAGGGCCTTTTAAAAAGCCCAAAAATAAATGAGTCCATGGACGCTCCGGAAGTTTAAAGGGGGTTTAAAAGGGGGGCCCAGAGGGGGGGGGTTTTTGAGGATTTTTTTGAGCGAGCAAAAACCCCCAAGGGGGCGCGACAAAAAATTATAAATTTTTTTTAAAACGTTGGGGGCCCCCAAAATCGGGGGAGGGAAAAAGGGGATCAAAGTAGCCTTACTCCCTGGAAAGTCCTGCTAAAGCAGAATTATGATGGTTTTTTAAAACCTTTTTTTCAAAATGATTCGGGACAAAAAATTTTCCCCCCAGGGGGTGCAGGGGGGGCCCCCTGAGCCTCTAACACCTCCCTCAAACTCAGAACATACAGCCGGGCCCCTACCACCCCCCCCCGAAGGAAAAGGAATCGGCTCGTCCGTTTTCCCCCCCCCTGGGAAACTGCGAACAAGGGGGCAAACCCTTTTTTCTTAGACCCCGGAAAGATAAGGGGACGAAAAAAATTTTTAAAAATGGTAAAAAAAAACGACCATCGAGCTTTCTGGAATTCAAAAAGCTTTTTGGATTCTAAAAAACAGCAGGTTTTTTGTGGGCAGTAATAACGGTGCCCGGGGGAAAAACCCCCCCCAAAAAGTGACGCCATTCTTCAAAAGCCAATTTAATGGCCAAAAAATTTCCCTTAAAATTTTTGATATCAAAATTTTCCCTTTTTTCGGAAAACAATTTCTTAGAAAAGAAAAAACAAAGGGGGGCCCTTTTCCAGGGGACGGAACCCCGGGACAAAAAGCACCCACCCCCCACGTCAGACGCGTCCACCCCCAATTTAACGGGAGATACATCTGGTTTTGGGGGGGAAAAGGGGGGGAAGCAAAAAATTCCTTTTTTTTAAAAAAGGAAAAAAAGGGGGGGAAAAAATTTTTCCGACCCCCCCAAAAATTTCCCCCCCCCCCCCTTTTCGTCATGTTTAGTGAGAGGTTTGACGACAACGAGAAATTACAAAAAAAAATTTTCCCGGGAGTAATTTGCCCCAAACCCCCAAAAAAGCTTGCAAGGGGGTTAAAATCCCCTTGGGGGGGTCCCATTCAAAAAAAATGGCTCTCACCTTTTCAGGGCCATCCGGGGAAACCGGAGGCTGACACCAAAAAACCCCCAAAAAAAAAAGTTCCTGTAAAGGCAAAAACACACTTCTCCAGTTTGGCGTTTTTTTTTTTTGTCTCGCAAGATCTGCAAAAAACCCGTCTCAAAGCTCCTGGTAGACACAAGATCTGGCGATTAAAAAAAAATTTTTATCCAAAAATTCCCACCACAAAAACCCCCCCCCCGGTGACGAAAAAAAACATTAAAAAAAATGTTTGGGGAAAAATGCGGAGCATATTTAGAAAACCCAAAAGGGGGGACCAGGGTTTTTTTTAAAATCCCCCCGGGGGGTTAAACGCCGTTTTCCCCCCCATCCCCCTCTTTTATCCTAAAACAGATTATAAAAACCCCCCGAGTTCCCAAATTTTAGAAAACCCTTTGGCGCCAAAAAATTTGGGGGGGGAAAAATCAGGAATAAGAGGGGGGGGGGTACGGATTCGAACAGTAAAAACCAAAATTTAAAAACCAAAGGGGAAAAAAAAACAAGGGCGTAGGGTTTTCCCCCCCTTTTTTTCCCCACAAGAAGAACCCCCCCCCGGGGCCCCCGGGGAAGATTAAGGTCAATATCCCTTTTTTGGCCCCCAAAAATTTTTAAAAAATAATCCCTTTTAAGCCTTGTCTTTTTTTGGGCCAGAAAGATTATACAACCTAGCTTTTAAAAGGGGGCTTAGCATCAGGAAGTAGATTAATAGAGCATTTTTTTCCCCGCGATTAGGAGGGGGCTCCCGACAAACCCCCCCTCAGAGAAAACATCCCCAAAATCCTCCAAAAAAGGGGAAATTTTTGGGGAGGCACCCGGGGGGGCACTTTTTAATGTGTTTTGCATTTTTCTTTTTGAAAAAAATCCCCCCAAATTTTGGGTTACCCCGGGGGGCTGCCAATTAATAAAAAGGGGTTTTTTTTTAACCCCCGGGAAGGAAGTCCCAAAAAAAAAGGGGGTAGGAAAACCCCCAACACAAAACAAGAAAATTTTTCCTATGTATTCCCCCCACCCGAAGGTAAATTTTTTTTTAACCCCTCATGAACAAAGCTCCCTTTGGGCCCCAGAGGCCGGGGGTCAATGGAGAAAATAGGGACCCCGGTTTTTTCCCAAAAACACTCAGATGTGTTGTGAAGGGTTTGGATGAGTTCTAAAACAGAGGCTCCCTCTGGGGGGTTTAAAAAAGGTGTTTTTGGGGGTTGTGAGGACGGGGATAAAGGGGGTTTTGACTGGTCTTATTTAAGGGATCTTTTTCCCCCTCGGGGTTTTCCGGGGGATCAATTGTTCTGGCCCCGAACCTTCATTCTAGTTTCCCTTACCCTTTTCTGTGTGGGGGTCTGCATCTCCTTTTTAAAAAAAAAACTTTTGTTCTTTTTTTGTTTTTGCTGTGTTTTTTTCCTTTTTGGGCCGCACTTTTTGGGGGCCTTCAGGGTCCCCGGGGGGGTTTTGCCCCTGGGTTTTGTTCGCCGGGGGGTTTTTTTTTTCTTTTGCTTTTTCCAGTTTTTTCAGTGGCTGCTGTTTTGTTTTTTTTTACCCCCGAGAACTAATTTAGGTGGTAAAAAGGGCGTGGATCTCGGGGGTTTTTTTAAATTATAAGTTGGGCCCCAGCTTTTTCTCTACTTTTTTTTTTCTGTGTCATATTTCCTCTTTTTCTAACCGCCATTACTTTTTTGGGGGGGGTTTCTGTTATTTTTGGGGGTTCTGCGTGGGGGGGGTAGTTTTCCCCATTTCTTTTTTTTAGGTGTATTTTTGTTTCTCCAAAAGGGGGGTGTGACGGGGGGTTAGGACCAACTAGGAAAGCCCCAAAAGGTTTTCCCCTTTTTGTTTTGGTGGTTGTCAGGGTACGGGGAATCTCATAGATTCCAACTGCTCTGGTTTTTTCCTTTTTTTCCCCGCACTCCTCAGCTCCCCAAACATAACAGTATTCCCCCCGGGCCCAAAAAAATTTGGGAAAAATTGGGGATGGTACTCACAAAAAAAGGGAAAAAAAAAATTGTGAAAAAAAAAAAGGGGGGTTTAGAGTTGTCAAGATATTTTTCTGTTTTTTTGCATTTTTTTTTTTTTCTGTATCTCTGGGTGCGGGGGGGGGGTCTTTTCTCCCAAAGGGGGTTTTTTTCCCCAAAAATTTTTTGGCCCCCCCGGGGGGTCAGTTGCCACTGAGGTTAGAGTATTGCGCATATCTTTCCCAGGTTGCCTGTTTGGAACCCAGGATCCCCATGCCGATTTGGTTTTTTTTAGATCGGGCCCCCTTTCAGAATTTTTAAAAATAAATTTTAAAAATTTTTTTTTTCCTTAAAAAACTAAGTCCTCAGGAAACGCGCGCAGCAGGTTCAAATATCTCTCTCCCCCCCGGGGGGTCCTCAGGATTGGGCTTTTCCCTTATACCTGGGGGATCCTGTTTTGAGTGATGTTTATGGGGGGGTTTTTTTTGGGTTTGGGGGGTTTTTTTACGGGGGAGCCCAATTCACTGATCAAGCTGAAAAAAAAAAAATTTTTGGGATTAAATCAGGGGGGGGTTTTTGACGCTGAGTTATACTGTAGAAAATTCCGTAGGTGGGCATTCCCCCCCAAATGGAAAAAAAAGACGCTTTGGGGGGGCCCCCCTTTTCCCGGGAAAAGGGTTTTTTTGATAAAAAAAAGGATTTATGGTGGGGTTCCCCCTTTTCCCCTCTTGGGGGCAATGATTCTATGTCATTAAAAATTCAAATTGACAACGTTTCCCTTGGGGGGGGGAAGTATGCTTTGGAAAAAAGGGGGTTTCCTTTTTTAACCAGCTTCTGAACCCATGCATGGGATAGAGTGGTGTTGGGGCACAACGTCATGAGTTTCGAAAAAAACAAGGGTTATGTTTCTACTGTGGTGATGGGGCCCCCCAAGCTATTTCAGTCTGCCCAAAAGGGGGGAAGGGGGGGTTTTTTGGGGGGTCAGTTGTCTTTTGGGGGGTTTTTTAGAAATAAGTTTTATTAAAATGTCACTCTGGGGGGTGCTTTTTTGTCCTCATTTTTGCTCAAGCTTTCGTTTTATTCCCGGAGCAACTATTAACCCTTTGGGTTAAGATTTTTTAAAAAAAGTGGGTTTTCCCTTTAAACCCCTACAAAGTTATTTCCCCCCCGGGGATCGATTCTTTTTCCCTTTGGCTGAGAATAAAACCCCATTTTTCCCCTTCTCAGGTGAAAAAGGGGGTTTTAACCTGATCACCAGGAACCCCGAAAAATTTTTTTGGGTTTTTATAATCTGCATACATTTTCGTGCGGGGTTTTCCCCTTTGGGTTTCAGTTCAAAAACCTTTTTTTTGGTTTTGGGAAAACTGTGTTTGTAACCATTTTTGGGGGTGCCAATGTGTTAATCCCAAAAAACTCCGGGGTTTTTTTTGCCTCCCCCCGGGGGTCGGGGGTGTTCCGACTTTTTGTTTGATTTTTCTGATGTTTTTAGGGGAAAGTAAATCTGAAAACCTTTTTCCTCCCCATAGGAGCTATGACTGCGCTATTAAAATTTTTTTCCGGTAGAAAATTTTCCCAAAAGGGGGCGCCTTTTTAACTTGTATTACCTAAAAAATGACGCTATGTGGTCTTATAAAAAGGGAAAATTTTTTGGGAGAAGGGTCATAACAACCAACCCTTCACCCTTAGGTGCCGGTTTTTTTTTTTGGCCCAAAAAAAAATGGTTCATTAAGGCCGGTATTGTTTAAAACGTTTTTGAACAAAATTACTGTGAAATATCAATACCCTTACCCTTTTTTTCCCCACCTGTTTTCCGGGGTTTTAAAAAAAGAAAATTGGGGTTTTAAACCCCAAAAATTTACCCAGGGGGGCGTATCCCCCCTTTTTTTGCTTTTTAAACACGGGGATAAAAGGAAGACGGCATTCAAAACCCCTGAAGGGGCTTTTTAAAATACCTGGGGGGATGCCCTTTTGGGGCTCACAAAGGGGCCCCCTTTCCTCTTCCAGTCCTTCAAAAAAGAAAAATTTTGGGGTTTTTTTGGACAAATTTCTGATTTTTTTTTTTTGGGTGAAAAATTTTTTATTTTTTCAAGGGGCTGGGACTATTTTGTGAAACATGTCAAAAATTTTTTTCCAATTTGAGAGAGAATGCCCCCGTATGAAAAAGGGGTCAAAAGGTTTTTTTTTTTGGGGGTTTTCGGGGGGATTTTTTTTTTGGGATTCATTTTTTTTCCCCCTCTTTTAAATTTAAAGGGGGCCCGGGGAAAAAGGGTTCCCGGCCATCTGTGTTTTGGGGCCCAAACCCACTTCTTTAAAACCCCCTTTTTAGAGTTTTTTGGGGTTTTTGGGGCCAAAATTTTTTTCGTAAATTTTTTGGGAAAAATTTTTGGGGTTTTTTTTAAACCTTTAAAAATGATTTGACCAGAAAGGGTTCTGAATTTTTAATTGGCCCCCCCAAAAGGCCCCGTCCCCTGCTTTTTTGGGGAATTTTAAACAGAGATTCACTTTCCCCCCTGTTCTTTTGGGGAGCCTGATGTTTCCCCCAAAATTAGGGGGGGGTTGATCCCTTTAAAATTTGGGGGGGAAGTGCCGTTTTGTCCCAAAAAGTTTTCCCGAGACCTTTTTAAAAATTTTAAACCCTTTTCCCCTTTTTTTCTCGAAAATTTTTCCCCCCTTTCTGAATTTTAAATTTTGACGAAAAGGGAATGGGGAGTTTTTGGGGGGCCCCCCAAAGGGGGGGCTTTTAAAAATTTTGGGGGCCCCTTGGCGGGAAAAGGGGGCCCAAAACCCCCCCGGTGGGGGGCCTTTTTCGGCCCCCTAAGAATTGGTCTATCTGGAATTTTGCCAAGCGATCAATCCTAGACACCCCGGGGGGGGCCCTTTTTTTTCACACTTTTTAAATTTTTTTGGTTTCCTTTCTTCCGGCACTAAGAATTTAAAAAGGGGGATGCCCCCCTCGAGGATTTTCCCTTTTTCGACTCTCCGGGGTTATCTGTTTTCCCTTTTGTTATTTTGAAAGAGGGTGTAGTTTTTTTCCCCCAAAATTTTTCCCCAAATTTTAGACTTGCTCTGGAGGGGGAGGAGGATAGGCCCGAGCGGGGGGGCCCTGTTTGGAAAATGGGGGTTTTTCCCCCCGGGGGAATGGAAAAAGAGTTTTGGGTGTCTGAGATTCCCTTGTTCCGATTGGGTGGGCATCCCCGGGAAAATTTTTGGTACCAGAGATTGGTTAGGGGCCGGGGGTTTTGGGGGGCCCAACCCCTTTTTTCGTGATGTCAGGGAATTTGTCATTTTCCCCGGGACTTGCTCCCCGCGCCAAGCCTTTTTTTTCGCCTAGTGGGGTTTTTTGTTTTTATTGGGGCCCCCGCCCCCCAAAAAACCCTTTTGGCCCATATCTCTATGGATTTTTTTCCCTTTTTCCCCCCTTCCTGTTTTTCAGAGAAAAAACCCCCATCTGGGTAAATTTTTTTAGGTTTTCCCCAAAAAAAAAAAATCTTGTGCCATTACCTAATTGCCTTCCTCCTCTGAAAATTGGGGCCCCCCGTTCCTTCAGCACGTGGTTTTTTTTTCACCGGGGATTCCTGAGATTTTTTTTTGTCTGACAGAGGGGGCCAGATTGGGGTTTTCCCCCTTTTGGAGGCTTTTTTTTTCTAAAATGGGTGTTCAATTGTTTTTCTCCTCGCATTTTTATCCTCGGGGGAATGGTCAAAAATGAGAGAAAAACCCCGACATTGGAGATTTCTAAGATCTTTGTGTCTCTGATCAGGTGACTGGGCCTTTTTTCCCCTTTTGGGTGAGTTTTCTTAATAATGGGGGTAGCTCTGGGCCCCTTTGATGTTTTCCCCTTTTTTTTTTGTAATTCGGGGGTTTAACCCCCGATTTTTTTCCCGGGCAACGGAGGCTTCTGTCTGTCGGGGGTTTTTCTCTTTTTGGAGGTTGCGCAGATTTGGGACCAGGTAGTGGAGAGGGGTTTTTCGCTCTCTCAGGAGAAGGCCCAGCGGTTTTTTAAAACCCCGCATAGGACTGTTTTGGGCCCCCGGGTTTTAAAAAGGGGGGGGTTTTGGGCGGGTTTTTCCTCCAAAAAAATTCCTATGAAGTAGCTTTTTCCCCCAAATTTTTAAACCTGGGGTTTTTTGGGGCCCTTTTAAGTTTGGGGGGGTTATTAATCCTTTTTTTTTCGTTTGCTTCTTCCGGGGGAATTTTAAAAATCCATAAGGTTTTCCCCAAGCCCCTTTTTAAAAAGGTTTGTTGAGCCAGGGGTTTCCCCGCTGCTGTGCCCCTGACCCCGTTTTTTTTTTGGGTTGGGGGGGAAAACTGGAGTTGTGGTTTAGAAAAATTGGATTTCTTTTTCTAGACGGAAACCTTTCCCCCATTTTTGGGTTTTAAAAGGGGGGGGTTAAAGGTCAGGAAAACAATTCTTGGGTGTTTGTTCGGACAAACCTTCAAAAGGGGACTTTTCCGTGCGTATCAAAAAACTCATCCTGACCGACCCGGTTGCTCAAATTTTGGGTTTGGTGACCCCTCCCCCAAAGGGGGGGGGGTGTTGTGAATGGGGTTTTAAGGTGATTTTGGCAGAGGCTCCCTCTGGTGGTTAAAAAAAAGGGGGGCTAGTGAGGGGTTGTGAGGGGGGACAGGTGTTACTGACGGGGTTTTTAAAAGGGAGTCTTTTTTTCCCCTAAAGGGGTTTCCTTTTTAAAAAGTTTGGTCTGAACCCCTTTATTCCATTTCCCTTGGGGCCTGCTGTTCGTGTCTGCATCCCCTGTTACAGATAAGATTTTTGCTTTTTTGTTTTTTTTGCGGGGTTTTTGCATTTTGTCCTGCATTTTTTTGGGGGGGCTTGGGCCCCCTCCGGGGGCTTCTGCCCTCTCAGTTTAGTTCACCACTGATTTTTTGTTCTTTTGTTTTTTTCCAGTTTTTCTTTTGGGTGTTTTTGGTTTTGTTACACCAGAGAAAAAATTTAGGGGGTGAGGTCGTGTGATCCAGGTTTTTTTTTCAATTAGTAGGGGGTTTTTTTGGGGTTTTTGGGGGGTTTGCTTTAAGTCCCCCCCCTTTCCTTTCCTTTTTTATTTAGATATTTTGGGGCCCCCCAATTTGCTCATATTTTTTCTTTCTGTGTCAGTATTTCCTCTTGTCTAACCGCCATTAATTTTTTGGGGCTTTTTTTTCCCCTTGGGGTTTCTGCCCCGGGGCAGATAGTTTCCTATTTCTTTTTGGGTTTTATTTTTCTCAGGCTGTGGGGGGGGGTTTTGGCCCAACGAAAGGAACGCTCCACGCTGCCTTAGTTTGGGGGTTTAAAGTAAAGGGTTTACTGAATCTCATGATTCCAACTGGGGGGTGTTTGCCTTTTTTACCTGCATCCTCGCTCCCCAAAACATAACAAAATCCCCCCTTTGAGCCAGAAAAAATGAGCGTAAAACCAAAATTTTTCCCCCCGAACCCCTTCCAGAAAAAAAGAAAAACTTTAAACTCTAGTACCAACCCCACCCCCACGGGGACAAGGAAGAGAAAAACCCCCGGGGGATGAAATAATACTCCCAGGTTGCCCGCCCCCACCACAAAACCCGGGGGATTAGCTTTTTTCCCCCCGGCGACTTTTTATTTTAAAAAACATGGAGGGCATTCTCCAACAAAATGTCCCTCTTTCCCGCAGAAAAAACACCTTTTTAGTCCTGCGGCGTGCCGCCAAACCCCCTAAATACGAAAAGATGTCCCTCCCAAAAACATTGGGTCATCCAACAGACAAGGGGAAAACCCCCAAAATAAGGGACTTTTGTAGTGGTGGAGAAAAAACAGGGAGGGGTTACCCCACCCCTTCCCCAAGCCCCTCCCTTTAACGGATACTAGGGCCCTAGCAGCCTCCAGAGAAAAGGGGGGTATACGACCAAAAAAAGTCTTTTAATTTTTCAAAAGCCCTGACAAAATGGGGGCCCAAGAGGGGTCTTCCACAAATATCCGGGCCCACCCACGAAACCAGAAGCCAAAATTTTCCCCCCCGGACGTTTTTCCCCGCTGTAACCCTTTGTAATTTGGTTCAGCAAAAAGGGGGGCCATCTGGGTAAAAAAAACCAAACCCCGGCAGTAAAAAAAAATTTTTTTTACAGACCCGTGAGCCGGGGGGCCCGGGGGGAAGGGGGGAAAAAGCCAGGATTGAGGGTCCCCTTTAAAAAAGTGAGATAACAATTTTCCCCCCTTTCTCATCACTCCTGATGATTGCGGCCGAAGCCGAAAATCAATTTACAGCCTCCCGGGGAAAGGGGGAAAAAATTTTTTTTCGCCCACCATGAAAACCCTCTGGAAGACACTTTAGGTTCAACTTGGTTTTCTCCAGGGGAGACAAAACTTTGGGGGTTAAAAGTCCCTCAGCCCCCCATTGGGGGAAACCCTGCAACTGCAGGTCCCGCTGGGGAAATGGCCATGGGGTAGAGATAATTTTTTATGGCCAGTGAAAATGTCCCCGCTTTTTAATGATATGAATACAAAATTTAGTAAATATTTATCAGGAACCAAAATCTAACAAATTTTGTTTAGGGAACATCAGAATGTAAGTATAAAATAGATTTACCCGACCCCAAACTCTTTAGAAATTGGGGGTTTAAAAGGACTAATGTGGGAGAAACGTATAGTTAACTAGGGTTTAAATTTTTTGAGGGGTTGATGAGCTGTAAAGGAAAAAAGGGGCCGGGGGGGAACCCACCCCACAAATGGGGGGGTAATAATCCCTTACCTTGGAGGTTGATAATGGTTTTTAGGGGCCAAGTCCCCCAGCCCAAACCCCCCCTCCCGTCAGACCTTTTTCCCCCGTAATCAGTCCCA
The DNA here is from genome assembly GCA_033576555.1 of Oophaga sylvatica. NCBI lineage: Eukaryota > Metazoa > Chordata > Amphibia > Anura > Dendrobatidae > Oophaga > Oophaga sylvatica. Next base: position 6,798 of record JARQOD010003890.1, on the reverse strand, counting down.
AGAAGGGGGCCCCCTTACCACCAAAGGGGGGTGGGCTGATCTCAGCTAAAATACACAGATTTGACATATTTAAAACCCGGGCAGGAAAACACTCACTTGCAAAACACATCAAAACCCAAAGGAACTAAAAGGTTGGGAAATAAATCAAGCAAGTTTTAGCTTAAAACCTAAAATCTCAAATTAAGTCTATACAGATTCATTCCCCATCTGTGGTCTGCATGAAGGATTTCACTGGCAATCCCAAAAACAAAAAAAAGGGAATTTTTAAAAGGGAAAACCCAAACAACTAAATCAATGCACCGGGGAAACTCCCCTTTCCCCCGCACCCAGCAAGACAGAAAATTTTTAATTTCCCAAACTGCCAAACACAAAGAAAACAGCAACTCAGGGGTGTGAGAAGTCAAATGTTTCCCCCCGCGATCTTCGTGGCAAAGCACACATGAAAACCCGCCTCCTGTGGGTGTTTTTGTTTGGCTCCAGGTTACCCCTGTTTCCTTCGTTGACGCAGGCGGGTCCACCGCGTTGTGTTATTTTGGGATTCATGCGTCCTTCCGGGGGGCGGGGTTTTCACTTCCGGTCCGGCGGGTTTTTAAACACCCCGGTTTTTTTTGGGTTTACACCCCCCCCCCCGAAGGCGAGCATCCGAAAATGGTTGGGGCAGCGGGATCCCCCCGACTCTCCCCCCCGCTCCCCGACTGGCCTCTATTTTCCCCTGGGTAAAACCCTAGGGTTAAAAACTGGCCCCTTTTAACTGTTATTTGGGCAAGCAATTTTTTCATAGTGTTTTTTTTCAGCAGAATATATAAAATCATGTGGTGGTATCCTATTTGCATTGCTCTTTAGGTAATTTGTCCCCCACCACTGCTTTATTTAAACCTTTTTCAAAAAAGATTACAAAAAAAATGATCCCCCCAAGGGCTTTGTCAAAAAAGCGGTCAGGGTTTTCCCGTCACAAGGGCTTTTTTGGTGTATGCGGGGTTTTCATTTACTCCCCCCCTTTTTGTCATGCTTTTGTGTACGTTTATCCCCTAATTTTTGTTTTTAAAATTTAAAACATTTTTACTTTTCTACTTTTTTGGGTTTTGGGGTCCCCCTTTTTTTGGTTTTCCCAAAAAAACCTTTAGGCCCGGGGGAGATGGGGGGGAATAGACTTTGGGGGTGGGTTTTTATGATTTGGTAGCTGAGGAGGCGGAAAAAAAGGGCAAAACACGAGGGGTTTGGGGAAACTGGGGGTTGCAGTACCCTGACTAACCACCAAAACTAAAGGCCCCTTTTGGGGGTTCCATTGGCCCCCCCCCCTAAGCCTTTCACAGCCTGAGAGGTTAACTACCCCCAAATATAGAAAGGGGAAAAACTATCTCCCCCGGGCAGACCCCCAAAGAACATGGGAAACCCCCCCCAAAAATGTAATGGGGGTTTTAGAAAAGGAAATACAGCAAGACAAAAATAGTAAGAGCAAATTTGGGGGGCCCCAAACTCCCTAGAAAGAACAAGGATAAAAAAGGGAAAGGACATTACGCAACCCAAAAAAACCCCCAAAAAAAATACCAACTTACTAATTGAAAAAACCCCACCTGAGCCCACACACCTAAACCACCTAAATTAGTTCCCCTTTTTGTAAAAAAAAAAAAGCCCGCAGCCACTGAAAAAATGGAAAAGGCAAATGAACAAAAAAAAAGTGGCTCAGAAAAAAGAGGGGGGCCAACCCCCGGGGGGGGACCGGCTGCCCCCACAAAAGTGCGGGGAAAACAAAGCAAAAAACAAGACAAAAATAAAAAAAGAAAATTTTTTTTTGAAAACAGGAAAAAGAGGCAAGACTCAGCAAGCTTCCAAGTGAACCGGAACCCCGTTGAGACAAAAACAATTTATCACCGGCAACCATGATGGGGGGAAAACCCCCCCTTTTAAAAAGACCGTTTTGAAAATCCTGATTTCCAATCTTTTTTTTAATGGTTCTTTCTGTTTGTAACCCCGAGGGAGCTTCTGCTCAGAATTCATTTTAAAAACATTCACAACGGTGGGCTTACCCCCGTCTCGGGGGGTTTTTGTATCATTTTTGGGGGATCACCGACCACTTCTCCAAAAAGGTGGCCCTTTGTGCCCCACCCCCCGTTTAAACCTTTTGCACGGGCTTTTGGGACATTAAATTTTTTTAAAACCTTTTTTTTCCGTCTAACGGTTGCCAGCAAGATTGTCACGGGGAGGCCCCCAAAAATTTTCCCTCTGGTTTTGGGGTTGTGGGCATCTATTGTATTTTTTTAAACCTCTTTCCCCTGGGATATCACCCCCGGGCGAAAGATTTGGGGGAGAGGGCCAACCCCCTTTTGGGCCCCATATTGCGCTTTTTTCCCCCTGCCAGGCAGGATGACTTTGGGGATCCGGGGTCCTTTGGGGGGGTTTGCGCTAAACAATGTGTGGCTGACCCCCCCCGGGGCAGACCCCTTTTCCCCTTAAATTAGGCCAGCTCCGCGGGTACGGGGCCCCCTCCCCCGGGGGGGCCCCCCACTCCGGGGGGGCAGGACTGGGTTGGGGGGGCAGGGACATAAAGGGCCGCACCCCCGGATCCCCTTTTAGGTTTCCCAAAAGGGAAAGGGAAAAAAGGTCTTTGCCGATCCCCCCTGGGGGTCCCGCCCCCATTTGCTCCCGGCGCCCCCCCCAGTGTGGGTCTCCCCCCCAAAAAATCAGGCTAAAACGGGGGGGGAACCACTAAGTTGGCACCCCGCTATTTGGGTTTTTAAAATTTCAAGAGGGAACCCTGTTGGGTTTCCCCTTTGGCCCTTCCGCCTTTAAAACCTTTGGGGGGCTCCGACAACCCCCTGTTCCCCCCTAAAACCCCGGTCATCCCCCGGTTGCCTGAGTATCTCCCGGGGCGTGGGTTTATTCGGACGATTATGGGGGGAACGCCATTGTGGGGGGCAGGGGGAAAGGGGCAAAAATTTTTTGGGGGGGGATTGGGGGGTTATGGGCCTGTGGGGTGGTCGGGGGGCCTCCGGGAAATATTCATGTCCGCACTATCGCTCCCCTTTTAACGAAACGAGGCCCAAAAAAAAAAGGGGGGGGGCCCGGGGGGGGGGGTAATGTTGGGGGGCGGGTTCCCCCCTTCTGCAAAAGGGGAATTCGGGCCCCCCTGCTGCAGTCTCCACCCCCTCATCCCCCAGTGGACTCTGTTCACTTTTAGACGTCGTCCCATGTTCACCCAGTCTAACATTGTGCAGGGGATTACTGTTGCTCCTTCAGGGTCTGCTAAATTTTGCCAGTACGGGGTTTGGGGGACAGAATCTTTGGACAAAAATCCTTGCTTTTCTCCTTCTGAGCATGCCCAGAGAAAAATCTCTCTTTTGGGGGTTTTGGGGTCACATGCCGGTACTGCGCAGTCCTAATTTTGGGGGGTCAGGAAGGTCCCGAAACCCCTTTGCTCTGGAGCATTTTTTTTTGGTTTTTTTTGCGGCCCGTAGTTGCACTAAAAAGGGGGGGATGGTGCCCCCATGCGTATTATCAATCACATTATGTGTTTGCGCCAGGGTGATCTTTGCACGAAAGTTTTGGGCTGGGCCCCGAAATAAGCCCCGAATCCGGCACCCCCGGGGGAGGAGATTTTTGCACGTGTTTAGGGCCCCGGTGAAAAAAACCCCTAAATACCGCCTTCTCTGGTGGGGGTTTTGTCTGTTTTCTTTTTGATTGTTTATGGGGCTGCGTCCCCAAAACATTGTAATTGCAACCTTGGAGTTAAGGACACAGCCCAAAATTTCTCCCGTTTTACTTTACGCCCTTTTTGGTGTAACAGAGTTCGTTTAAACTGCCAAAAAGGGCCCCAGTTTTCCCCCAAAGTTCAACCTGTGAAGTAAAAAGTTGCCAAAACCCCCATCCTACTACAGCAGGTCTGCCTGACGTTTGGCCCCCGGGGTTGGAACGCACATATTTTTTTATATTTTTTTTGTCGTTCCCCCAGCCCTAACCCCCGGGGTTTTCTGAAAAGGGGAAATTGAATAAGATGGGGGGACTGTGTCTTTTGGGGTACTCAAGGAAACCTTGTCTCTGAGAGTAAAAAAAGATGGTGGAAATGGGAGGAGATTTTTAGAACTAAAGAGGGGGGGGAAAGGGGGGAGGAGCTTCAAAATGATGCAGTGATGTACAAAGGGACAAAATTGTAAAAAAGGCCCCCAAAATAGAAAAAAAAATTAGAGGCCCAACCCAAATTAAAGTTGGGAAAAAATTTTTTTTAAAAAACTATGAAAAAATCATTCCTGCTATGATAAAAAAATCCATGGTGCGAAATGTGAAATATCAAAGTTTTTGATAACTTGATTTAAAAATTTAAGGGGGGGAATCAATTATTTAAATTGTGGCTTCCAAAAACCCTTTTTTCCCCAGACAAAAACCCTTAAAATTTTGTCTTGTGAAAATGCTTAAAATGGAAAACTAAATTTTAAAGCAGATTGAAATTCTGTTTTTCTTGCTTTAAAAAAAAAAATTTTCCCCAAATTTTTTTGGATATTTTTTCAAAAATTATGGATGGTCAGAAAGAATGTCTTTTTTTTTCATGCCCATATTTGAAAGGTTGTAAAAAAACCCCTTTTTTAACCAATAAAAAAATTTCAATAAATAAAAAAATTTTTTTGAAAACAAATTTTGATTCCTAAATTCGTATTCGTGTTATTGCGTCAAAAAAAGATATTTTAAAAAATGTGCGAAATCCCTTGATTTTGCTAAAAAAACATGAGAATCGGGGAAAGGGAAAAAAAAATCAAAAAAAATTTTGTAAAATCAGACGAAAAAAATTTTTTTAAAAAGCCAGTGTCAAAATTCCCTAACGAGTCATCCCCATAATCAAATCTTGCAAAAAAAAAATTACAAAATTTGTTTTAAGCCCCACCAAAAGACCCCAAAAAAATACAGAAAAAAAATTTTTAAAAAAAAGTTAAAAATTTAAAGTTCAGACCGCTCTTAAAAAGAAAAAATTAGGACATTGACAACAGGAACGGTGCTTCTGAAGGGAAAAAATGAATCTTTGGTTTTTCCCCCTCATTAAATTTGGGGGTTTTCAAACAAACATTAAAAAAGGAATGATAAAAAGAGCTTTTCCCGGACATTTTTTTTTAAAAAAAAAATAAATTTTTTTGGAATTTACTGAAATGAAATTTTTTTGTTGGGAAAAGTATTGTAAAATATTTTTCAGTTAAATTTTTAATTTTTTATAAATATAATTCTGTGTTTTACAGTTTTTGTAGATTTAAATTTTTTATATTTTATACGTATATATATTTTAAATTGTAAAAGTGGTTTTTAAAAAATTTTTTTTATGTATAGTAATAATTAAAAAAAAAAAAACTAGTAATATTTAGAAATTTCTTTAAAAACCAATCATATTTAAAAGACATTGCAAATTTTTTTTGTTTCGGGGGGAAAAAGTATTTAAAACCTTTTTTTTAAATTTTGGTAGGGGAGTAGAATAACAAAAATTGGGAATACACCCTGAGGCGGAACCTTTTGGATTGCAGTAACCTGAAGAAAACCCCCAATAGAGGTCCCCTGGAGCGTTCTACTTTGACCCCAGATCCCGAAAAAGCCTGAGGATAATACCCCCAAAAGGGAAAAGATGAAAAACTATCTGCCCCGGAAAAATCCCCAAAAAAAAATAGGAAACCCCCAAAATGTAATGGCGGTTAGACAAAAAGAAGCACGGACACGACAGAAAAAAGAATGAGCAAAGCTGGAGCCCAATCTGTCTAGAAAAAAAGTACGGAAGGATTCACTGAAACCCCAAAAAAAACCCCCAAAAAAAAACCCCAAATATCTGAATTTGCAAAAACACCTTGGGTCACACATCTTAACATAAATCGATCTCTGGTGAACAAAAAATAAAAAACCCCGCCATGAAAAAACAGGAAAAAGCAAATGAACAAACAACGGGCTCCAGATAAAAATGGAGGGCACAAGCCCCCCGGGGGGGCCCGGTGACCCCACAGAAGGAAGGGAACAATGCAAAAAGGGAAAAAAAAAAAAAAAAAAGCAGAAAAAATTTTTTTTGATTTAAAAAAAGGGGGCAAGACCAGCAAATTCCCCAAAAGAACCAGGGAAAACAATTGAGACAAGACAATTGCCCCCGCAACCATCTTTTGGGGGGAACCTCCCTTATATCAACCCTTTCCTTGGGTCCCGTTGCCATTCCTTGCTGAAAGGGGTTTTTTTCTGTCTGTAATCACCCGAGGGGCCCTTCTAAACCTCTCTAGCCTTCATAAAGTACCCCCCCCCCCTTTAGGAAGGGGGGGGAAAAAACCTTCAAACCTTTTTTTGTGCCCTTCAGGGCCCTCGGTGAGCTCGGTGAAAAGGGGGGGTCGTACCTGCATGGATGTCCCAAGAAAAAAACCCCGAATTGTCCTCCCCGGGCCATTTAAACCCCCCACTTAACCAAAAAAACTGGAGTTTTTTGTCTAGAAAAACGGAATCCAAAATTTTTCAACCACAAAAACCCGTTGCCCTCAACCAAACAGGGCGGAGGGGAGCCTAGGAACCCCTGGCTGCAAACCCTTCAAAAGGACTTGTGGGGAAAAAGTCCCTGGATCTTTTAAAGTCCCCCGGGGAAAAAGAAACGGGAAAGGGAAAAAGGAATTTGAAACTCCATGATCTTTAAGGGGCCCCAAAAAAAACCCCCGGTTTTAAATTTGGAGATGCAACCCCCCAAAAGGGATATTTTAGGACAACCAAACAGTCCCCCTTTAAACCATTCAGTCGGCCGGGTTTTTAAACCGTTGGGGCCCTTTTTTTTAGGAGAGACAAATCTCCCCCCTGGTCCCCAAA